>JAHPZR010025820.1:15000-20000 GCA_019787425.1 Platygyra sinensis
GATACTTTGAAGAGCTGCAGTTCTCAAGACTAAGAAAGTGATGCGTACCTTTTTACTTAAAATTAATGACACGGGCCATTTCACCACGTAATCGAATGAAAATGCTTCAAGTCCTACAAAAGAACAAAATACAGTTGGACGTCTGCACAACAGCCCCTACCAGCACCAACCCTTGGATTAGAACAAAAGCGAGGGAGGTGGTCGGTTTAGAGATGTTTTATGAAGAGTGAGATTGCTGCCTGCGTGCATGTTACACTTTCGATCATGCTTTAGAAAACAGCGCTAAGAAAATGCGCGCACTGATTGGTTTTCGTGTTCCTACAACTCAAATAGAAAAACACAAGACCACCACAAGCTTGATATAGGTATATAGTAGTAGAACCGCGTAGCACCCGTGATATGATAGAAATACTATTTAAATTAATTGGTAAGGTGCCGGTAGTAGGCAATACGAGGCCAGCACGGGAGTTGGTCGGGGAAATTTAGGTAGCGAATTCACTACCTAAATTACCCCGACCAACTCCCGTGCTGGCCTCGTAGCTCAGTCGGTAGAGCACCGGTAGATCTAATCCGGAGGTCGTGGGGATTTGGTGTATCGGCAGTATTGCCTACTACCGGCACCTTAACAATTAATTTAAATAGTATTACTACCACAAGCTGTTGAGGTAATGATAGCGCGAGCAAAGAAAAGTTACGTTTTGATAATCAAAGTTAACAAATTGTTTTTCTTTTTTGCTGTCACAGTGTTTTCTAAAAGAAATAGAAAACATGTTACCCGTGTTTCGTGAAAGTTTGGGATTACTCGAAAAAGCTGTGGAAACACTCGCCTCGGCTAGTGCTCCCACAGCATTTCTCGTTCTCCCAAACGTTCACTCGCGTTTGTATAACTCGATAGAAACACGGTACATGTTTTCTACTTCTTAAATATTAGCTGATTTTTTTTTGTTACAGTGCGACTACCCTAGCCAAGACAAAATTTTACACAAATTTAACGAATAAAAATCGTGGACGTTAAGAACAGTTCCGGACAACAGTTTTCGAACAAATTATCCAAAATGATCACAAATCTAGTTGCCTTTGTAATGTACAGCTTGATTATAAACAATTATTGGATGAGGTTTTTGTGTGATGTTCGGCTTCGGCTGATAACCTCTACCTCGACTTTGATTATTCTGGATATCACAAAATCTGAATCTAATAATTGTTTTATCATACATTGAATTCAAAAACTTGGAAGTCATGTTTCTGCTTCTACACTGATGGCAAGCAACACGAGTCGCGCGAAGTTGACATGATTACCCTTAGAAATCATGCACTGCAGTAATACATGACATGATTAGCCGTGACCTTGACATGATTATGGTATAATATGCAGTTATGGCGTCACGGGCGCCGATTTCGAAAATTCACTGTACGCTTTCGGCCAGTCAGAAAAGACTTGGAGAGTTCAATGTATAATAACATAGATAATTTGTTGGAAAACTATCGTACAAGCTAAAAAGTTACTACCTGAAATCTGAAGCTCTGTTGGATCTTGATTATAAGCTGTTGCACCTAAAAGAACACAGCAATAAAAAATGAAACAATATATTGAACCAGTAATGAGTTGAACGTTCGTTCTACAGTCAATGTTTGGCAAATTAACTACTAAGAGCTAAGAAGAATTGTTTTGTGTGGTTTGATTGATATAAAAATGGAGCAACGCTATTAGTTGGTGCATGGTAACGTGAAAAATAACAGACTAAATTAGTTAAATGAAAAGCGTACAAGGCTGTTGCCTAACAATATTTCAAGGAGCCCAGAAGGGCAAAAGCCAAAAAGTTAGGAGCCCAACAGGTAATGTTTTGGGAGCTGCTGCAAAAATTTAGGCGCCCAAATAACTTTCTTGGGTGCCCCAGGCTGCTGGGCTCCTGTTAGGCAGCAGCCTTGGCGTACGTTGATACCGTGAGGATTACATGTAAGATTGCCATCTGAAAATCAATTTTTTCTTCTACAGTTTTGTACCTTTCCGTGCTTCCTTGATGTGGGGAAAGCGGCAGACTGCCATATTTTGCTTAGAGTGATTGGGTAGATTCAAGTGTCTCGCGACCGGTTTCGATGAGTTTTTGTCGTCATTCTCTATGTTACGAAGGTGTTCTCGGAATCGGTCGGCAAGATTACGTTCTTGTTTACCGAGAGTAACAAGATCCACTACCGGTATTTTTTAGCGATGTTGTTATTGTTAAAATAATTTATGTGCAATGGTGGAAGACCAAATCAGTAAAGATAGAGTTAAGTTACATTAATGAGTAATTACTCTACCTGGAAGCCCTGTTCTCTCAAGAGGGGGCAATATCGCAAGATTTTTTTTCATAGCTATTGGAGGCATGGCTGTTAGATAGCATAGTTAAATGGTTAATGGGTCAGTGATTAAAGGGATTTAATTCGCAATGTAGTATTTGTGTAAGTATAAATGCACAAGACAAAATAATTGTTAGCAAGGAGAAAGCATTAACTTTAGTGTGACATTACTTTTATTTAGTCTTGATATTACAGCTTGTTACAAGTGGTATTAAACAGACTCATATCAAGGTGATTAAGATGGCAGCAAATAGGTTTAGTTAGAAAGCGTTTGTATACTTATTTGAAAGGTTAGGATACAGTCAGTGAGCATTCTATCCAGTAGTCAGTAAAATGGTTGGCTTGGTTTCCAGAGAAGACACCAACCGCTTAAGGTACACTGTTATCCACTTCAAATCAGCTACAAATTACCTCTACTGTCATATGCCACAGACAAGATGCGAAACAGTTGAGTGATGAGATCATATGGAAGTAAATCAACTCTATGAATAAAACATAAATAGCAAAACTTTAGAACTCAAATACAGTTAGGTATTTAAGCTGAACAAATAAATGAAAGCTGAACCTTTGTAAAGATCTTGCTGAGCTACAAGACGATGTCAGAAATGGAACAAACGCCAATGCTCGTCATAGCGGGTAACAGCCAGCATAGGCCTCAATGGGTTAATAAAGGTTTTGGGTTAGCCCAGAACTTAGAAAACATCATATATAGCAAAGCAACATTGGTTGTAACAGCAGCATCACACACCAAACTTAACCAACATGGGAAACAGTTGTGAGAGATGTGCTTTGGCTCCAGTGACTAAGATCATTACCTCAAGTCATCCTTGTATGGGTCGCTGTTGGCTGTGCTTGTTCGTAAAGCAAGCTCTAACAATGTTTCTAGTCTGGAAGGCATAATATCTGGACAAATATTGAATCAAGGAACAAAATGACAATCAAAAGCTGGATTGCTAATATAACCTACCCCTGCTTGAATGGCATGCTACATGAAGTCCTCCGCAAGCTATAGGCAATAGCCCAATGGTAACAAGAAAGTAAGAATAGTAAGACAGTAAAATAAGAAAATGAGAAGCAAGCAGCTTTTCCAAGGCATTATGTTCTGATTGCAAAAAGAAATAAAGGAAAGGTAGTCTGTATAAGTCTGTAAGCAGCCACGTGGTCCATGAGGGTAGGAGCTTATCCTGGTTTTTGTAGCATGAAGTGACTTGGAGTACTTTCTCCCTCCCCTGGATGGGATGCTAGTCCGTTGCAGGGGCCTGGGCTACTCTCAGCATTAAGTTAGTTGGTGCCCATTTGCACACCTAGAGAGAGGGGCACTGTGAGAGTTAAGTGTCTTACCCGAGTACACAAAACTATGCCCCAAACGCTACTGAAACATTCCCTCATCCAATGGAATTATTTCTATTTTATGGCCTTTTTGTGAAGTGAGCCACTGACGCTGACCCTAACAGTTTAAATCTCTCTTTTATCTTTAATCACTATTTCTACACGGTAAATTTCATCAGGTACAATAAGATGCCTAAGATGCTAAACCCTAAAATTCTAATCCTGATATTATATTAACTTACAACGATAAAACCTGATTTCCGTGAATGCCGTGTGTTTAAAAATTATGATAGCGACAGCATTTTACTTTATTTAATGAACCAGACTCTCTAATGTTTCAGGGTAAGCTGAAGGGTTACGCCGCTGTAACTAAAACTATTTTTCATGTAGTTTGTTCTCGGAAATGGAACAACAAGTCAGTTAATCGAGTCCCTCAGAGCATAATTTGATTCATTTCGCGTTACAAATTTAGAAGTGAGATATTCGGGAACCAGACCGTTTAAAGACTCTTAAACCATTACGGCTTTCTGAATTAGACGTTGAGATTGCAAGTCATTCCAGCTGAGATTGCGAAACAAGGAATCGACATCAGCATCATAGCTTGATGAAGTTACCATTCATGCAGCACGGTTTTGTAGCTTGTTAGATAATGCCTTGTCAAAACTTCCGTATCTGATGTCTACGAATTTGAGACTAAAATAACTTATGAAGAACAACAGCAATATTTCAAGCAAAAGAAACAAGAACGATTTCACATCAAAGTGCTATTATGGAAAAGATACCATCCATGTTTTTCTTCATCTCATCTTCAGCCAGATCCATGAACTGAACAAAGAAATCTCCAAGATCCATAAGAAAATAATGCTTGATGGACCTAGATTGAAAATATTCATCACACATAAAGTATTTTATTAATACATGCATCTATCCACAAAGCTAATACGAGTTTGCAGCTTTAAGAGTTCATAAAAAACCCTAATGCCTTACCTTAGTCTAGCCATCAATGCCCTTTCATCCATGAGCAGATCCAGCAAGGTCTTGCTAGCGTAACTGTAAGCTTTTTCAATTTTTTCCACATATTCTCTCTCATGAAGAGTGTAGATGATCTCATCAGCATTTGGGCATTGCACATTTTGACCTGCATTTAGAGATCACATCAATTTATTAACTAAAGGAAACTATATGCCGTACTATAAAAAGACAACTGAAATGAAGAACAAAGCAAAAGGATGATAGCAGAGCTCCGGCGGCCCAAATACATGGCTGCCAGGTATAGCCCCACACCCATATAGGAGAGAAAATGAAAGCCTTGAATTGATTTCCTCGTGGGT
>JAHPZR010025820.1:25000-32275 GCA_019787425.1 Platygyra sinensis
CATCAGAACTGAATGCAACAAAATGCTCTTTATAGGCATACAATGACTGGTAACTAAGGATCTTGAATAAATTAATTCCTACCCTGTGTATCCCACAGTCTTTTCATGTAACAATGTCAGTACAGCTCCTCCCTTACAGCTTCCCTTAAAAAGAAAGTGACCTACATAATGAGGTTAAATTTATAGAATAAAAGCAGCAAAAAATGAAGTACAGAAGGATGCATACTGTACATTGTAGGCCGTGTAACAAGCGTTTCCGGAAAAGCACACAAAGGGAACAAAACTTCGAGCAAGCGCAAAAAATAAGGAGCAGGGGGAGGGGTTGAGGTGATGAAGGAAATATCTGCAATTAATCCCAAACATTTTACCAAATGCCCCCAAACATGCCACACTCACTCACTTGGAGCACCAACAGTCACATGAGAACCAATGCTCATGTCTGGTAAATCATTTTTGACAAGCGCATACCCAGCTTGAGCTTGAAAGAGTCCACTAAAAGCAAATACTGCAAATGAATACATTTTTTAAAATAATGTTATGGCTTCTGACAATTGCTGCATCTATCATTGTCCATTTAACAAAAAAGATGTTTGGAAAATGAGGATACATACGTATTAAGCTCGATCAAACTGATGCAAGAAACATAAGAACCTCTCTATACAAATATAAACTGGTATTAATAGCTTTCTCAAAGTAAAGCGATGGCAGTCTCTGAAGAAAAACTGGTCCAAGATATGATATCCATGATATCGTGATAAGAAGTAAAGGGTTGTACTTATGCAAACAGTTCCAGGACCACTGAAATAACCAGTCAGTGGCACAATAGATGTGAACAATACATGTTCAAAAAATGTATCAAAAGTTTTCCCTCAAAAGCCAATATTTAGAGACAAAGCATATCTTGCAATAGAAATGAGCCAATACAAAGTGTAGGTACATGGTAAATTTTAAAAAGACGAGTTAAACTCGGTGAAGCGACATGCAGATAACAGAGGTAACTATGAAGACCTATCTAAAAATCTGCAAAAGCACTGTCTGACATGCACAATATGAAGTTCTCCTCAAAAACACATGTGAAGCAAAGGGAGGTCGAGAGACCCATCCAAGAGAATGGCAAATATACAAATGCCATGAACCATAGAAGTCATGTAGGCCCATCAGTCCCATTTTACACTGCACAGACCTCGAGAATACATGCAATAGCTTTTGAAATTTTCTCCTTCACTCCCACGGAAATTTGATATCAAATGGATTGCAAGGATATCCTGTCCACGGACTAGACTCTTATAGCATGTTTTAGATCAAAGAGTTTCCAGTTTGGTGAAAGATCTTTCAACATATCCCAAACAGAAATTTCAAACAATTCCTCTGACTTGGCCTTACGTATTTTGATCTTGTCATGTTCTGGAGTTGGATTATGTATGAATGTCAAATTTCTGGTGTCATGTTTTGACCAACATGCTACTAACCAATAAAATTGCACTATTACTCCCTGCTCATGGGCGAATGGAGTTTGGTAAAATGTTTGGGTTTGAGTGCAGGTAATTCCTTTTCTTCCCACCCTCTCTTCCTTCTCACTCACCCCCTCCCCACTTCTCCCAAGTTGTGTGTTCACTCTAAGTGTGCTCCTTCACTTGCCCACTCCCTGGTTCAATGTCTCCACCAGGAAAGGAAAAGAAATGGCTGCTATGCAGGCTAGAGGATATAACAAACAACAGTTTGTGTTTACACCTGGAGGTTCCATCATCCAGGGTATATCTCTGATACGTTTTCCCAGC
The DNA here is from genome assembly GCA_019787425.1 of Platygyra sinensis. Taxonomy (NCBI): domain Eukaryota; kingdom Metazoa; phylum Cnidaria; class Anthozoa; order Scleractinia; family Merulinidae; genus Platygyra; species Platygyra sinensis. Next base: position 26,779 of record JAHPZR010025820.1, read on the forward strand.
ATGAGAGTAACTAAAAGTGATTTAACTCCCCTGGATGGAATGCTAGTCTATCTTAGCCTTAAGGTGGACACATATGGGACTAGTCCCTGTGACTAGTTTCTGTAACTACAGTGTAGTCCCCTGAAGAGTTTACGTGAAGGGACTGGTGGCAGGGACTTGTCCCACAAAACAGTTCACTCAAAACATTCTGAGGAACTTGTAAGTCACAGACACAAAATTTCAAACCGGTTTGAATTTGTGGGACTAGTTGCAGGGACCAAAGTTTGGTCAATGCAATCAGTTTTGAAGTAAAAATGGCCAGTTCACACGATGAGACTTGTCCCTATGACTTGTTGCAGGGTTGCCTAATCACAGGGACTAGTCCCCTTGTGTGTGCTGTCCTCTAACTATTCCAACCTTTAGCAGCCCCCTACCCCCTCCCACACACAGATTAAATTTCAATGCCTGGCAGAGAGAAGCACTGTGGGAGTAAACAGAACAACCGTGGTAGGAGGTCAAACCCAGACTTTGTGATCCAGAGCCACTAATCATTAGGCTACTATAACCACAATAGTAAACAACATGCACGCCATTAAGCACTCCACTTAGGTTTATTACCTTATCAATTGCCACTGCTATGGATGACAGTATCTCCATTGTTCTCATACATGGCTGGATATAAAACCACAACTTTTGTAGTGACAGCTGTCCCTGAAACAATAATTAATAAAATAAATGTAAAGAGGGTGATATGGGGCATACACCTCTAGAAGCCTCGTGAGATGATGTTTATGATAAACTCATGTTAAATGAGGCTAAATGAAATTTAGGCAAAGTTAAAATCTAGCCAATGCTGCCATTTCCCCAGGATCTGGTGGGGGGGGGGTCCAGGGAGGTCTGCAGGGGCATTGCCATGTGCTTTTGCTGGAGTTGCATTGCTGGAGTTGCTTGGCTAGCTTGCTTGCTTGCTTTTGGCGTAAAAGAAGCACCAAACCTTTATCCTTGCATCTTGTGTTGCTATATCACTTGTAACGGCGGTACTGGCGTCGTTTTTTCTTCACTTTGGGCTCATTTATGCCGCCGAAATGAACAACTCGCAATAGTTTGAACTCTTACTTCGAGATGGCCGAGTCGGCGAACTCATCTGCAGACATTCCTGTCAGTTCTGCGTTCCCGGCCTCGACATCCCCTTCTGGAAGTCAAGCAAGCGTCCCCCATGATTCTTCATCATCCCCTGCTTTACCTGTGGAAACCTTAATGGCTTCCATTGTGGGTGCGCTCCGCCCGCTTTTTGCATCGGCACAGGCAAATCAGCTACAGTCTCTGGTGTCGTCTCTGCCATCGACTTCCCTTACGGATTCGTCCAATCTGCCTTTGGCGGTCTCTAGTTCGCTTGTGGCCTCTTCTAGTGCACCACATCTACCATCGGCAGTACAAACGCCCAGTACAGGTAGGCCCATTGTTGTTCCTTCGTTTATAAATACATTTACGGCTCCAGCTGGGTCGTCTCGTATTTTGCCATCAAGTTTGTCTACGTTGTCTCCTTCGATTGCATCAGCGCCCCTTCCAGCCTGTCCAACGTCCTTTTCCTCATCTACAGTGCCTACCCTCCAACAACCATTTATTGTTGGGCCGGGTTTTTCGCCTGTCCCGTACAAATTGGTTTCTCAGATCACCTCAGGCAAGTTCATCGACCTTGCTGAACTGCTCTCGGACAACTTGAGAGACAACGAAGCAGAGCCTCAGCTCCTCCTCGATGGCAGGCTTGTCTTGACCGCAACCAGCAAGCGACCGAAACGATCTATAGACGATATTACGAGTTGGTCAGAAGCCTTTCCCATTTATTCCTTAATTCTCGCCTCCCACCACCCTCCCAGGTGGCGCGACTTAACATAAGATTGTATAAACTCTTGATCCTACGCACATACCATCAATTTCAAGGCAACGCATGGCTTACGTACGATAGAGCATTTCACGAACATGCTGCCGCGGCCAGACTTATGGATTGGTCAAGTATCAACGTATAGCTTTTCAACTTTCATGCTGCTGCTTCTAGTGTGCGACGGTCTTTTACTGAACCAAGCGGGAGTTCTTCTGCCATCGTCTGCAGGTCTTGGAACAACGGGTTCTGCATCGCTCCTTCTAGCCTTTGCCGCTTCGCTCACCGCTGCTCAATTTGCCCGTCCAACCATCGAACCTCGGAGTGCCAACAGCACAAGAAACAGGTTGCAACAAGATCACCAAGCCCTGAGACGTCCAAGCGTCGAAAACGTCACTAGGCCCCATGTTCATTTTATGCCAATTCCGTACATTGTTTTGTAGTTTTTGTTACTCTAGGTTCAGCCTTGCCGTAACTTGCCTCCCTGCTTGGGACAGCTTAGTCTAATGTTCACTTTTGATTGTTGTTGTTGTTGTTGTTGGACAGTATTACGTCTCCCATGGACTGAGGCTTGCTAGATTTTTTTAATGCAATGCCCTCTTACCTTTTGCACATTTACTCTCACCAAGAACATTTGGGCCAAGTTGTCTTATTTATCACACTGGCTTCGCGTTCCTGTTTGCTTAAGAATAATTTTGTTCTATTAAAGTGCAAGTGTATGAATTATTTCATTTACACTTTACATAATTGTTCTATTATTTCCTAGGTTTTGTATGGCCTTAGTTACAATTCATTATTAAAGATCCTAATCCTTTATCATCTGTTTTGCAGCATGTGGGATCCTCCCTACTGTGTCACAGGTTTCTCCTCTTTGTGCCACCCGATTTGCCCTTGAACTCCAACAGCATCCTAACAAGGCCTTGGTGTCTGAGGTCCTCCAGGGACTCCTTCAGGGCTTCCATTTGGGCTTCAACCCAGGGTTCTCTTTACGATCGGCTAAAAAGAATAAAAGCTTCTGCTTATCAGCACCCAGAAATTGTCGATGCTTATTTAGCAAATGAAGTTGCCTTAGGCAGAGTAGCTGGTCCTTTTCACTCCCCTCCGTTACCTAACTTGCACATAAACAGTTTTGGGGTCATACCAAAGAAAGGCCAAACTAATAAATGGCGCCTTATTTTAGACATGTCTTCCCCATTGGGATCCAGTGTGAACAAAGGAATCAACCCTAATGATTATCCTTTGCAATACATTCGAGTCGATGACATCATCAAGATGGTTTCCAAGTTTGGTCAGGGTGCTCTTATGGCCAAGTTCGATGTTGAGGCTGCCTACTGCAACCTTGCTGTCCATCCCACTGATAGGTACCTTATTGGCATGAAATGGAGATTGATGTTCTATGTGGATTTAGCTCTCCCATTTGGTTTGAGGTCTCTGTTGCTGATCTGGTTGAGTGGATTCTACTAAACAACTATCACCTACCTGACCTCTTGCACTATCTGGATGATTTCATCACTGCTGGCCCACCTAACTCTCCCCAGTGTGAAAACAATTTATCCACTGCTTCGTCAGTCTGTGCAACACTTGGTTTACCTCTCCACCCCTCCAAGAAGGTTGGCCCCACCACTTGTATGGTCACCCTGAGCATTGAGCTTGATTCTGTCAACCAGCTTGCCCGCTTGCCGAATGACAAACTGGCGTCCCTCCTCAACCTCCTGCACCGCTGGTCTTCCTATCGCTGGTGTACCAAACGACAACTCCAATCTCTTATTGGCCATTTCCACCACGCTGCCAAGGTGGTTTGGTCCGGCCGTGCATTCATTCGTCGCATGATCAACTTGCTTCATAATTTTCGAAGAGATGATCATCCCATTCGGCTCAGTGCTGAATTTAAGAAAGATCCCCGTTGGTGGCTTCAGTATTTGGCTTCCTGGAATGGAATTTGCTTTTGGGTTTACCCGGGCCTATCTCCTCCTATTGATTTGGAAATGGCCAGCGATGCCTCTGGGTCCTTCGGGTTTGGTGCTGTATTTCGCACGCAATGGTTATATGGAAAGTGGCCATCAGTACTTCAGTCTGCTTCAATCGAGTACAAAGAGCTCTTCCCTATAGTCGTTGCGGCTCATGTCTGGGGCTCGTCCTGGTTCAAACAAGTGGTTCTTTTTCATTGTGATAATGAATCTGTGGTGTTCATTCTAAATTCTCGCACTTCCAGGGCCCCCGATGTCATGCATCTCCTGCGTTTGCTTTTGATGGCAGCTGCCCACCATAATTTCATATTTTCAGCCCAGCACATTGCCGGATCTGCTAACAAAATTCCTGATGCCATATCTCGTTTTCATTGGCAGGCCTTTCGCCACCTGGCACCACAGGCCGACCGTCAGCCTACAGTAATCCCTCCTCATCTTTGGGAAACATTCACATTTCAAGCTTAGAACAGGATTGTCTTGCTCTCATGTCACAAGGATTAGCTTCATCCACACACCGCACATACAAATCTGCTCAACTCCGTTTTCTCAACTTCTGCACTCAGTCAGGACGGCTTCATCCCAATGGCTCTCCTTGCCCAGCAAGTGAGTGGACCCTTTGCTTGTTTGCAGCTCACCTCTCTGGTTAACTTAGTTCAGCTTCTATTAAGATTTACCTATCAGCAGTCCGTTCTCTGCACATAGACCTTGGGTTCCCAGACCCATTGGTTGACTGCCTACAGTTGCAACGTGTTTTACGTGGTATTAGGAGGACTCAAGGATCTCCGGGTCCCTCTCGCCTACCCATCACCGACCATCACATGCTGATAATCCACAACTTGCTCTCATTCGCAATCCAAGATCATGTCATGTTTTGGGCTGCGTCCACCCTTGCATATTTTGGATTTCTGCGTTCCGCTGAATTCACCGTTCCCTCCTTGTCAGCCTTTAACCCTGACATCCATTTGACAGTCGATGATATCGCAGTTGATTCTCACACCTCACCATCGTGTTTACAATTGACAATTAAGGCCTCCAAGACAGACCCTTTTCGAAAGGGTTGCTGCCTCTACATTGGCCTAGGTCGTCCGCCGCTTTGTGCCTTATCTGCTATCATGAACTACCTACCACTGTGTGGCCAGTCCCCTGGTCCCTTGTTTTTGCTTTCCAGTGGTCAGCCACTTTCTCGGACTCTGTTGACTCATTGGCTTAAAGATATTTTTGCTGCTGCTGCTGGCATCCAAGGATCCTTCTCCAGTCACAGCTTTAGGATTGGTGCGGCAACTGTTGCAGCACAGATGGGTGTTCCTGACCACCTTATTCAAGCTGTGGGTCATTGGAATAGCGATGCCTACAAGCTATACATCAGGACCCCTGCGCAGGCTCTTGCGCAAGTCACGTCTCTTCTGTCGCACTGATCCTGAGAGTCGGTAAGTTTTCTGTAATGCTTGTTTGCCTGCTGCGCAACACCTTGTGTTGGGTTGCTGGGTTCTGCTGCTTGGGGTATTTCTTGGAACAGTAGGTCCCATGGTCCCTTGGCCACAGTCCCTCCTCTCTCCAAGCACCTGCTTGCTTGGAGGATACCTTGGGAGGTGGGCTGTGGCTCGGTTGCCATGGTGACCTCCTTACTGCTGAGGAGATTGCTGCCCTCCTCTGTGGCTACCTTTAAGGCACC
>JAHPZR010025821.1:2500-22500 GCA_019787425.1 Platygyra sinensis
CAACTCTCTTACGAACAGTTCACACGAAGCGTTTTGAGGAACAAGTCGCAGGGACTTGTCCCAAAAATTCAAACTGCTTTGAATTCGTGGGACTAGTCGCAGGGACCAAAGTTGGTCCTTGCAACTAGATTTTGAAGCAAAAATGGCCAGTTCACACGATGGAACTTGTCCCCTCGACTTGTTGCAGGGACTAGTCACAGGTTCTAGTCCCCTCGTGTGTGCCGACCTTTATAGTAGCTAAGGCGTTGTTCAGTACACAGGACAACTTGCAACTGTGATTTCTTTTAACTCTGTGTAAAAGCGATTTTACATGAGACGATTTTTAACGCAACATTCTAAATTTGGGCAACAATGTTACAGGTTGTTGAAAATGATTCAAAAACCTGTAATTTTTGTCGCAACACATGTTGTGTTGATAGTAGCCCTGTGCGCCATGTTACACGATATCGATTTGTAGCGCACAATGTTGCATTAAAAATCCGCGTTAAAAATCTCGATGACTGTTAACCATCGCCGTTGAAGACTGCCATTGTTTTGGAAAGGATTCATTGAAGAACTAATTCTTGAGTCCAGGGGCTGTTTCTTGAAAGCCCCGGAAACTTTTCGGGCCAGTAAAGCCATTTTCAGCTCACCTGTATCTAAAAACGGAGACTTGTATGCGCCTGAAAATTCTTGTATGAAGGGAACTGTAAGGGCCAATTTCCAATTCCCTCGGCTTCAATAAGCAAGATCAGAAGCTTATCAAGCTTCTGGCAAGATTCACTCTAGTTCACCGACTTTAATCCGAATAACACTCCGGTGAGACGCTCCTATTTGTTTGCACAAAATTCCATCAATCGCCCGCGTCTTTATCCGTCTTATTGTTCGACTAATTCGTCCAACTCGTTATTTGTCTTGTCCAGCGTTACTTCAAGTGAATCGCATACACAACAACAACGTTTGGCGACGCTCGCCATTACATGCACACTCGACTGGTCACGTGACTTAAACGCGGGAACTAAATCGCGGGAAAAATGAACAATACAGGGAACCCAGCAACAGGAACCTCAGTTCTTGTGGCTTTACAGGCCCGGAAAGTTTCCAGAGCTATCGATAAACGAGACCCAGTCCCGAATCTACCAAATGTTTGGTCTTTGGTATCAAATGAATATTATCTAAGAAATTGTAGAATAGTAGGTTGTCCAGCTTCACCTTTGTATGCTTATATTTTTGAGCTAATACTTAACTTTTAACCTGGCATTATATTTATCACAACACTCTAACACGAGTGTGTTTTGATGATTTCAGGTATGCGGCTGCATTTGCTTTACGTCAGCGGATGCTACACTTTGTGCAAACCTACGAGCACTACATGATGTTTGAGGTCCTGGAACCCAGCTGGCATATCATGGAGAAAAGCCTCAAAACGGTATGGGTCACGTGACAGGTTAACAACAAAATTTTTTATTAAAAATTAGAAATATAAATAATTACATTAGTTTCCCCCCTCAAATAGCTTATAAACTAATCGAGGCGGGGAGGTCTAAAGTTATTAGAGTAAAGCTACATTTGAGCTCCGGTGAAGTATCGTCTTTGCGCAACGGATTTTAGATGAATTATGGCCAAAGTACAGTCCAATTTCCTTACATTCCGATTACCGCTTGCAGTTTGAACTTTCTTTGTTAGTTGGGTCATTAGAGAGTTGCCATTTCAATCTGAAAAAACGAGTCATTGTGTTTTTAGTTCTCGGGAACTGTTCCAGACCTTAAATCTTTGTCACCCCTTAGGTGAAGTACATGCTAGATATAGTCTTCAACATTTCTTGTTTGTATGTTCTTTAACAACAGGTAACAAATATTGATGGTGTTTTAGAGAATCACAACGATTTTCTGGACCGTTGCCTGAAGGACTGTATGCTTACAAACCTAGAACTGCTTAAGGTAAGGGCAATAATACTATTTCAGGGTTTTGGACTGATAACGATTGAAATAAAACAATTTTAAAAACTTGCGAGTATAGAAAGGACCGCAGATGTTTTTTCGCCAAATTTTACGACGTAAATACCCTTGTTTTGCTTTCTGGAAATACTGCGTAACAAAGCAAACAGTAAAATGAGACATGGTATTCAAAGTGACTACATACTACGAGGAATAAGTTAGGTTGTTTTTACCGTTCAATTATCTTCACACTTTGTTATTTTTGATCTCAGGTTGTGAGTAAGTTGATGTTGGTTTGTGTTACCTTCACGAATTGTATGCAGGTGAGATTGACATCCTTTCTGCTTTCTTCTAATCACCAAGAAGGCCTCAAACTCTCTGTTTTGTGGGCCAGCCTGGGTAACCATGGCGACAATTTGAACTGTCTTCATTCACATCAAACCTTTCTTTACAAAACATGGATTAAAATCATTTGGTGCAAACGCCTCGTCTATAATAAGCGCCCTCCCTTGAATTATCAAAAGTAAATTTTACAATAACTGTCTAATTCGCGCGCGCTGATTGGCTGATTTTTATCATCAATAAGAGTACAGACGGATGAAATTTTAGTTTCTTCAAGCCTTCAAATTTAACTTTCAGTTGTCAAATCTAACTCATGAGATTTTATTGACTTTTTTTAAGTAGCCAATCAGAAAGCGAGAAAAGCTATTGCAATATTCGCCTCATTTCGAACAATGCTCCGGAGCGCTAAATGAAATCCTTGCGTGTCCAATTTGTTTGACTCCTAACGAGTTTACGTGGGCCCACATTTCGCAAAACCCTGTAAAATCAACCTTGACTGATGCAAGTTGCTTTGTTTCGGCTGGCCTGCTGTGTAACTTCCGTCCTAGCATGGCTGATTTTGTACCATGGGACTAGGTCGTACGAAAAGCTTATTAAATTTGTACTCTTTTTGTCAGCGTTTTACCCAGAGCGCGAGCGTAGAGTCTCAAGAAAGTGATGCTCCAGGAGTGAGTCCGATGAACAAGAAAGGTCCGCCACCTGGAGAACAAGAGAAGAGAAGAACAACTGCTAAGGTACTAACAAGCTTTCAACTGCGCTAAGGTTATAAAGTACTTTTCTTTCTCTTCCGTTTATGTCATTTTCACGAGCGGGACATTTGACGGAAGACACCAATCTTGGGCTGTTATTCCGCCAACTCTAATATCCTACAACGGACTTTACAACAGGCTCAATTATCAGCTGCGGATTGGAAAATGAGCCTGCGCTTTTGGAGGTAGATTGGACTCGAGAGAGCGGAGGTGAAAACCAATCCTACCTTTTTAAGCCAAGTTCTGTTAGGCTATATTGTGAAACGCTGTTACGCAAAACACAACGAAAAAAGAAAAAATACTTACCTTCCTTGTCAATCCTTGACACTTCCGCAATTTACAGCTCCCTTTGCCATCATAATCGCAACCATTATCTTATTGTTGTTTTGACGCTTGTTTGTAGATTGTCTCTGACCATGTGGACAAAATGATCAGTGGCGAGGATTTTGAGCGCACCATTCAGAACTTCGACCGCAATTTTTCTCTACATCTGATGGATCTGCTGGAGAAGCTGAGCCATTACTCTACAATCGACTGTGAACATCAGATGTTGAATATCATTGCCAGGCTTGATCACAATGGATATTACACTGCTCAACTCGAGAAAAAGGCCGCTGAAGGTGAGACTTCTTATTTTTCTGATCACTTTAGTCCTCGGATGAAAAGTGAACAAAAGTGCGTGCGAGAGAAATTAAATGCATTTCTTCATCTCGCACTGAACGACTCAGCACGTGGTTGTTGTTTGTTTCATTTGATCAAATGCAAGTGTCTGTCATAACTTTAAACTTAAATACTCAGTTCAGGGCAACATGTAACATTATACTTTGTTTTACTTTAACTTGATTCTTTCAATCAATTCACCAATCAGATTCTAGTGGTGCCAGTGGATCCTCAGCAACCAAGACTTTGACCAAGTCCTCCTCTTCCTTGCTATCAGCATCAGCTGAGAATGTGGCAGATGGTACATCGGTGACAGCTCAAATGCGCTCAGGGGTTTCCGTAGGTCTGTTCCCAGGCGCACAGAGCCATTTAGTTAAACCAGTCTCCCTTCCTGACTTGGCAAACGGCAAAGGAAACAAAAAGTAACGTTTCAAAGTGAAACGAGCGAGTGGTGATGCCACAGGCAAAATTCATATGAACATTGTGTTTGCTATGCGGGTAATGAATGAACGGTGGAAGTTAGTGATAGTTTCACATTCGTAAAGAGGATATGTGACTTCATGTAAATACGAAACAGTTAATTTAAGTAGTGTTATTTAAGTAGTGATCAGAAGTAACTGGTAATATAACATATAGAAGGCCTTTCATCTCTGTTATCCGAATCAAATCAGAGGTATCGCTCCCCTTTTTGCAGCAATGGACGAAGGAATTGTTGGAAGGCATTATAGGAGGGTCAGAGTTGTCACCAAGGAAAGGGACAAGGCACTTTTCCTCTCGTAGCTTTTCCCGAATTTCTGATCTGCATTGTTTGTAGGTTTCATAAGCAACATAAATAATTAATGCAGTTTTCTATTCTTCTTTCACTTAACACTTCATGCAGTACTACAAAAATGCGGAGAATGTCCCCGTGCGCTCAGTTATGACTCCTTTGGAGATACATCACTTGCAACAAATTTCAGACGATTAAAAATTAAAATAGAAAATACTGAAAACTGTCTTAAATATTTACAGTACGGTATCAAACTTCGAAAAGAGCTGCAAGGTAAAGACACTGTCTGACGTAAGTAATAGCTTGGTTGAAGTTGTGTTATTTTCTCGTCGGTGTATTCTTAAGATCTTGAGGATGAACTAAAACTATCTTTTCCACACACGTTTCAGTCTAATTCGTTGTGTTCAGTGTCAGCAAAGTGTCCGAAAATTAAACGTCCGAAATGTTAAGGTGCTTGCTAACTGGGGCATTTTGCAGCTACATGACCACGTCCGTTTAGAATATGAATAAAAGACCAGTCAAACTACCTTTGAGTTTGTCGCGCGTGTTTTGTGGCGGCCATTTTGAATTTTTAATACGCGCGCGGTCTGCTAGTGCGACGTCTGAAACCGAAATTTTATAAGTCTGAGACTCGCAAATTCTCGGAGGATCCCAGCGATTTCCGTAATTTCGGTTCCAGATCGCGCGCGCGTATTAATTAAAAACTTAAAAGGGCCGCCACAAACCGCAAAACACGCGCGATAAAGGTAGTTTGAGCTTTTATTCATATTCTAAACGAATGTGAGGGCTCTCACTGCATGACCCCGGAACATGTAGCAGCTTTGAAATCATATTCCACCTATAGCGGGGACATGAAGTACCGACCAAATCACAAAATATACTCACAATAAACTGCGCCATAAGCATAACTCTGGGACATCTATTCATTTTACTCACACACTACGGGGCATTTTACACGCATTTGTACTGGGGACATGTGGGTACAAAATCACATCTAACATTGACAATTAAGCACAGCAACAGCGGGAGCACTTCTAGGGACTTGTAGCGGCCGTAAACTCCTATTTCGTTCACATGAGGGGGCGGCTGTAGCAGCTGCCTGTATCGTAGGCGCGCAGTGGAGAACATCAAATTGCACACATACATTCCCAACTGCAGCCAGCCAGTCCTATTTCATACATACAGGTGGTAATTCAGCAGGCACCTTTTTCGTTCCCTTTCTTCCAGTTTCGGATTGGCGAGAGTACTCTGTCTCGGATTGTAATAGAAGTATGACAACAATAACAACAACAATAATTTTATGCGACGCGATTTACCAAGTTTTGGGAAGACAACACTTAAAAACGCCCAACACCTTTGAAAACTGGTGCGAAATTGCAACTTCATTCTACTCTAAGAGGAATATTCCGAGTAGCATTTGTGGTGTAGACGGAAAATGAATTTTAATCCAGAAGCCCCCAGATGCTGGTTCCCATCTCACGACTACAAAGGGAATGAAAGTGTTATTGCGTTAATCTTATCGGGACTGAGTCTCGAGTGTCTCTACGCAGATATAGGTAACAACGGGTGGACTTCGGACGGACACGCATAGACACGGTGCTCACTGAAGTAGGCTTTGGACAGGCCAGACAATCCGCTTAACATAACTCCCCCTTGCCCTTTGCCCGGCGAGAGCAAAGCAGTTCCTTTTATCAACAGCAGACGAGGCGTTTTCTTTGGCAAGCTACAAGCTGAAGCCGTGTCCTCGAAAGAGCCTTACAGTCAAGGATAGAATTGCTAATTATCAGATATCTCAAGGATGAAGGATTTCCAGGAACATCCTGGGAATCTTAGCCAATAGATGGCGCTGTTTCCGAGCCCCCTTCCTAATGACCCCTGTCAAGGTACAGAAAATAAAAATGTAATAAGGCAAGGCCACGGCAACAAACCAGTGAAGAGTGCCGGATCTTGTGTAGTCCTGGATCAGTAAAATTCTTTTCAGACTGATCGATAAACAGTAAGCTGATCCTAACGGCAAGGAATAGAGTAAGAAACAGAAAATAATATAAAGAGTAAAATAGATATTGCCCGATATCCCGGTTCGTTAAGATAAACTTTCTACGGGGGCTGAAGGTTTGTCGTACAAACCGAAATACGCGGCAAATTAAATATATTTTACTCTTTATATCTTAATTCTGTTTCTTACTCTACTCCTTGCCGTTAGGATCAGCTTACTGTTTACAGAAAATAACAATGGTCGCACTAATGCTTCACAACTGGCTGAACAGCGACAGATTCAGCAGGAATGTGTACTGCCCTCTCGACCCTGTCAGTGCAGGGAAATCATCCAAGGCACTTGGAGAGATGACTCTCCTCTGGAATTACAGAACAGTAGTTATAGTAGTTCTGGTAGTTATTCATGGTTGTTGTTTATGTCTGGTAGATCTGTTAGTTCTGGTAGTTTTGGAACTTCTGGTAGTTCTGTAGTTCTCGTTATTCTGTTATCGTTTTCCTGTTAGCGTTATCCACCTTTCGAACAACTGGGGCCAGAACTACTAAAACTGACAAAACTACCTCAGCAACGATAAGGAAAAGAACTACCTGAGCTTTGAGAAGTACAACAATTACCAGAACTACAAGAACGACTAAAACTGCCATTAACATATTGACGTCAGTTTTTCATGCGTCTGTCCTGTTATTGATAATGAATTTCGTCATAACATTGTCAAAGTAGCTGTGGATCGCCGAGTGGATCCGTAGACTACTTTGACAATGTTATGACGAAATTCATTGTCTATAACAGGACTGACGCATGAAAAAACTGACGTCCATTGTTCTTTTACGATAACAAACTGTCAAATTGTCCGCTCTCGCTCGTTGCCGCATCGCATAAACTATAAGTTCATTAGCCTGCGTAGCAAGCGTTTCCGTGGGGTTCAGGGGCAAAGAATTACCGCGTGAAAAAAGAGGGGGAGGGGAAGGAAGGAAACGCTTGCAGACAAACCCCTGGATTTTGAAAACCTCCGTTCGCCAGCGAACGGAGCTCGTGAGTGGCTGGACCAGTCAAACATTATTGACAAGTGTCGATCATAGGATCAAGAAGGGCAAGCGCTCAAGCTTGTTTACAAAAATTTCTCGCCGAACGAGGTTCTGGTCGTGAGCTTCAACAGTACGTTGTAAATCCTGTATTGCAATGCCGACGCTTTGGGATTTCGAAGCGCGACAGTGCGACACTATTTTCGTTATTTTCCTTCTCAGATGTTTGAAGCCTCTCCTGCCTGAATTTCAAAGACTTTCCGTTGTTTGTCTTGTCACAGGCGATAATAAACGCACCGATTTCTTCCCTCTGGCGTGTCTCGCAAACGCTTTTTTACTGGAGTTGACTTTGTAGAAGTTGACTGGCTAATTTTACCTTGTATTACCTTGTATTACCCTCGGTTCATGAGGGTTTTTTTTGGTTACAAAGCTGCGATAACCACGATCGAAATTAATTATTTGCAATATACGAAAGCCGAGGAGGGACTTCCGACTTAGGACTTCCCACTTCCCACTTCCCACTTCCCACTTCCCACTTCCCACTTCCCACTTCCCACTTCCCACTTCCCATTTCCCACTTCCCACTTCCCACTTCCCACTTCCCACTTCCCACTTCCCACTTCCCACTTCCCACTTCCCACTTCCCACTTCCCACTTCCCACTTCCCACTTCAGACTTCAGACTTCAGACTTCAGACTTCAGACTTTCGACTTCAGACTTCAGACTTCAGACTTCAGACTTCAGACTTCAGACTTCAGACTTCAGACTTCAGACTTCAGACTTCAGACTTCAGACTTCAGACTTCAGACTTCAGACTTCAGACTTCCGACTTCCGACTTCAGACTTCAGACTTCAGACTTCAGACAATTCGCGAGAAGAATGCGCCTACAATACATATTTCACGGACAAAATAAAGAACCACATCCTTTTCATGTCAAATCGAATTGGATGCCTCCGGTTCAACAATCCATTGCCCTTGAAAGCTATTTAGAAAGTGTCAAAACACAACTTGCTGATATCAGAATCAATAAGCCCAAGAATAATTTGTCACGCAATGAGATGGCAGCCTTAAAAGAGTTAAAAAATAACTCTGCCATAAATCTCAAAAAAGCGGACAAAGGAACTACACGGGGGGTGACAACTCTAACAAACGCTGTTTGAGCAATACTAGGTCTTAAATTAAGTCGTCCCGGAAATTTGATCATCCTCCCGAATTTTGGGAAACGTCAAATAAAATTGCCTTCGATGTCCCGATTTTTTTCTGCAATCTCTCGGAATTATCGCCCGTTTCCCGGAAAAATTTCCAAGTGTCCCGATTCCCGCAGAAATCTCCAAATTTCAGGAACAATTTTTGGCTTTGTTCCGAAACAGCGTTTGTTAGAGTTGTCACCCCCCCGTGAACTACAACGGTCATCATGAACAAATCAAACAAAATACAGGAGGCTGAAGTTCAACTCGAGAACAGAGAGCACTACAAACCTCTCGAACCCCCCGATGGTGAACACCGCACAAACAAAGGTCAATCAGATCTTTGACAAACTGCATCGGGGCAAACACATCGATGACATGACTAAACTAGTGAGACAATCTCAGATAGTGCAGAGTGTTATGCTGGACTGTAAGTACATTTTGAGTCATCAGCTGCCTGTATGTAACTTGTTAGTTCAAGGCCCAAAATAACTTACAATTACTGTTTGACAAGAAGGGAGTTTTAAATTTTACTGTGGTGTTTTACTTTGAATTTCGTTTATTTTTAATTCATTGATACGTTGAACTAGCAAACGTAGTAATTTTATTTTTTCAACGCCAACACTTGTAACTTGATACTTTTGTTTTCCTCGCAAAGTTTGCAACATGATACCCTTGTTTTCCCAAAAACATACAAAGGAAAATATGCTGGCTTTTTTCCTGCTGGAGAAAAATGAACTAATGTTATTAACTTATGAAAAAAATGGAAGAGGAATGATTTTGTTTCATTCAAGAGGCAAATTTTCATATCATCCATAAACAGTTACTAATTTAATTATCAAATAGTCACGTCGTGTCTCGGAATAGCACGTTCTTATTAGGTTGCCACCGTCGATACCGTGTTAACAATAAACTAGTTCAAAATACACGATGATATCGATTGAGACAACCGAGAAGCGTTTGAACTTTACCGATATTATTTATATCTTACATCGGTGAATGAGTTCCCTCAAAGACTAAATTTATTTCCGGTTTCCGTAAGTGCCACACTGTCTGCAGCAATATTTGAGAAGTTTCTTTTGTCACGACATTACTACCGGGTACTTTTAATGTCGCTAACTCAGAAATGTTTAGCGTGAATACCTTTGTGAACTTCTTGTTCTCTTTCAAGGGGGGAGAAAATAAACAGGCGGCTGAGGAGATCCATTCGTTTCCCTCTTTAAAGCTTAGCAAACACGAAATAGTTTGAAAATAGCACGACATTTTTTAACCGAGCTAGGGATGATTCCAACCGATACGCTGTCACAAAAGCGTTCTTTGTACTAAAAAGGAAAACTTACATTACCTGAAATATAACTGCTATCGCTCGTTGAGAGGAGTGTGGTATCGCACGCATGAACGCTGAACTCGAGAACAGATTGTATCATGCTGACAGTGTTAGAGCGCATGCGTCTCACATGTTGTGTTCTACCACAAGGAAAAGCACTTAACGTTCAAGTGTAATAGTGTATGAAATGTATTGTTACCTAACATATAGTTAACAGTAATGCTAATCAATCTGCGCTGCGCTTCGAGCAAATTGCTTTTATTCTTAAGAGTGGAATAGTACCACAAGGATAACAAGAGAATATTGCAACCATATATAGTTTTCTAATGTTACGCAGATAGTAATGTAAGTATGGTACGTTTTACGTAGCAATCAAAGCTACCCACCCCACCTGCTCAAAATAAGGCTAATTAATTAATTGAAATTAATTAATTAAACAAACATTAAAGTTTACACCTTATTGCCTTATGACCTTTCGGCAATAGTGCGTTAGCGGCGTCAACCCCCAAACCATCCCAATAGTGCACTCTGCACTAAAAATGGCTTGCTCAAACTCCCTGCCCGCCTAGAATTCCTGTTTTCTACACACTTACAAAAATACACAAACCTGTTCCGGTCGGAAGACCGATCATCTCAGGTTGTGACGGCCCAACTCAAAAATATCCTCTTTTGTGGACACATTGCTACAGCCTATCGCACAAAAACAACAATCCTATATAAAGGATACAATTGATTTCATCAGTTTTATAGAAAATACAAAGATAGGCCAAGACACAATTTTAGTAGCAATGGACGTGTCTAGTTTATACACAAATATACCACAAGAGGAAGGAATAAAAACAGTATGCAAGGCTTATGAGACGTTCCACAACAATGATCCTCCGATCCCCACACACTATCTAAGGGAAATGCTTGGTTTGATCCTAACAGAGAACTCATTTGAGTTCAATAAAAAAAATTATCTCCAAACACATGGTTGTCGCAATGGGCACAAAAACAGCAGTGTCTTTTGCAAATATATTCATGGCGGAGATAGAGACAAATTTAATTCTACAAAACAATACCAAGCCAAGAGTATGGAAACGTTACATTGATGACGTTTTCTCCCTTTGGGATTGTAATAGAAATGAAGTGGAACGTTTCATCGGAGAAGCCAACACATTCCACCCAACAATAAAATTCACGGCCGAAATATCAGAGAACGAAATAACCTTCCTCGATACAGTGGTGTTCAAAGGAGAGAGATTCATAAAGGAATCCATCCTAGACATTAAAACTCACTACAAGCCGACGGAAACCTTTTTTTTTACCTCGTGCCACCCTCCGGGGGTAAAAAGAGGCTTTATCAAAGGCGAAGCAATTAGACTGCTTAGAACAAACTCCTCAAAAACAACATTTGAAGAGTGCCTTGAAAACTTTAAACGACGCCTCGAAGCACGCGGGTATTTAAAGGAATATATAGAAAGTTCCCTGTCAGAGGTCACCTTTGACTCTAGACAATCGGCTCTTAAACCACAAAAACTTGAAACTGCAGAGAGAATATTGCCTTTTGTCACTACACACCACCCTGCGGTAAAGAAACTTAAACAAATCGTGATGGAAAACTGGAGGTTCATAGAAAACCAGCCTATGCTGAAAACAATTTTTCAAAATCCTGCGATCATATCTTACAAAAGAGGTAAATCTCTAAAAGACATGCTTGTAAGAGCAAAACTATAATTTGAAGGCTCTGATAATGCGACGCAACCATAAAAACCACATTGGGAGTCCGAGTAGGCCTGTCTTTGCTTTTCCTTCGAAGTCTGAAGTCTGAAGTGGGAAGTGGGAAGTCGGAAGTCGGAAGTCGGAAGTCCCTCCTCGGCTTTCGTAGCAATATAATGTTTACACAGTATCCAGAAGCGCTGGCTTTGATGAGTGGCTTTGCCGCTCACGATCGCAGCTTCGTCACGAAAATACAAAAAAACCCTCTGGCATCTAGGCTGACCTTAGACAGAAAAATACGGTGATCCAAGATTTCGAATCTTGCGAGCACAAGGATTACAAACGCGACTTGAATGCTTGATGACAGCATGAAATCAGTCAGGCATGAAAGGCAAAGTGGGAGGTTCTCAAAATCCAGGGGTTTGTCTGCAAGCGTTTCCTTCCATCCCCTCCCCCACCCCCTCTTTCTTATTTTAGCTGTCGCCCCAATTTCGCGCGGGCAAAATACCGTTCCTTGGTCTTTCTTTGCTCCCCAACCCCACGGAAACGCTTGCTACGCAGGCTATAAGTTCATGTGTCCGTCCGCTTGTTGACGATAAAAATTAGCCAATGAGCGCGCAAGAATTTGCGCTGTTACCGTAAACTGAATTTCTATAAGGTCTACCAGAACTACAAAAACCACAAGAACTACCAAACCTACCACAACTACAAGAACTACCAGTACTAGGAGTACTACCGGAACTTCTAGAACTACCAGAACTACCGAAACTACAAGAACTAACAGAACCACGAGAACTACCAGATCTCTCAGAATTACGAATTACGAGAAATACCAGAACTACAAGAAACGCAAGGCTGACTACCAGAACAACAAAAAATATCACAAGTATCAGAACTGCCAACAGTGCCTGAACTACCAGAAGTACAAGAACTTCCATTACTACGGAAACTACCAGAGCTACCAAAACTACCATAAGTAAGGTAAACTGAGAGAACTTCCAAAAGTACAAAAACTACCGGACCTACGAGAACTACCAGAACTACAAGTACTACCAAAACTACTAGAACCAGTGGAACTACAAGTACTACCAGAACTACCAGAATAACCAGAACTGTCAGAACTACTAAAAGTACCAGATTTACCTGAACTAAAAGGACCACTGGAACTACCAGAACTACTAAAATTACAAGACCTACAAGAACTACCAGAACTACTACAACTACTCCAAGACACCCTCGTATATCCTCGGAAACCCTTTTATATTCCTTTACACCCTTTTATGCCAATGTAAACTCCTTTTAAAAATAACCCTATAAACCCTTGTATACCCCTGTAAACTCTCGTATAACCGTATAAACCGATGTGTACCTCTGTTAAAGCTTGTATACCCCTGTAAACTCTCGTATACCTGTATAAACCGATGTGTACCTCTGTTAAAGCTTGTATACCCCTGTAAACTCTCGTATACCTGTATAAACCGATGTGTACCTCTGTTAAAGCTTGTATACCCCTGTAAACTCTCGTATACCTGTATAAACCGATGTGTACCTCTGTTAAAGCTTGTATACCCCTGTAAACTCTCGTATACCTGTATAAACCGATGTGTACCTCTGTTTAAAGCTTGTATACCCCTGTAAACTCTCGTATACCTGCATAAACCGATGTTACCTCTGTAAAGCTTGTATACCCCTGAAACTCTCGTATACCTGTACACGATGTGTACCTCTTTAAGCTTTATCCCTGTAAACTCTCGTATACCTCATAAACCGATGTGTACCTTGTTAAGCTTGTTACCCTGAACTCTCGTAACCTGCAAAACGATGTGTACCTCTGTTAAAGCTTGTATACCACTGTAAACCTGTCATGATACCCTTTAGAGTTATGCTCCTTTAAATCTTCATGGTCTCTGAAAACGTTTCTTTCTCTAGTTAAAACTGAATAAACATTTCACGGATAGTTTTCTTCTTGGGTCAATATTATAGGCGTTCAACAACTGAGTTGTGTTAACTGAAAAAGACTAAAACTTTCCAATTTTCTTTTAACGGCGAGGGAAATAAAATGAAGACAGACAGTAGCAAATGTCCTGCTACTTAAAAATTCGGGTAATGCTATACCGAGTAATTGCATTGTGACTAAACTTGATAGACAACAAATGCAAGGAAACGGTGTTATGTGCTTGTAATATTTCGATATAAATCTATATCATCTTCGGACTAAGGCGGGATACAGGTAGCAGAATTTTAAATACTGCGAGATTGTACAACAGTATAATCACGTGAAAATGAAAAACAAAGAAACGAAACTGTCAAGAGAATAGGCGGAGTTCCCTACTGGCTTTTAAGCCATTGTTCAGAAATGGTGTTAAACGCTTGATATGGTAAGCTTCTTTATATAGTAATAGATTCCAGTTATCATCGCGATCTATTATGTTTGTGTTATCACGCACGGTTTGGGCGAAAAATTCTTTGTTGATTACAGTAGTAGATGAAATGTTCTCATTAGTAAAAATATCCGGTAAGTTGTATAAATCTTGTATGTGTTTGATATTATCACAATCGCGAAGATGTTTATATATAGCGCTTTCTTTGTCCGTGAGTGCATGTTCTTGTGTTCGGACAAACAGAGTTCTGTTCGTTTTGCCGATGTACGAAGAATTACAACCAGGGCAGATGAATTCATAAACAACATTTGATTGGCTTAATTGTGGCGTTTTGTCCTTAGTGCTTGTGAAGAAACACAATTTTGTTGTCTTCTCTTTTATTCGGATGTCAACATTCGGATCGACGAGACATCTCCGAAGCTTACGTTTAAGCTTCTTAACAAGTTGTGTTGTTAGGTCACCGACGAATGGGACGGTAAGCCAAATAGTGGGATACTGGTTGTTGTGGGAGGTATCGTTGGCACGATGATCTGAAGCCCTTTTCTGTGCATTTGTTGTAAAGCGATCAATTAATAGGTTGGCAACACGTTTAGGAAAACCATTCCACGATAAAAACTTCCTTATCAGCTTAAGCTCGGTTTTAATTTTGTTAGGAGTGCAGATTCGATGTATGCGGTCAATCAGTGCTCTGACCCAAGAGATTTTGTGTCGCCAAGGTACAAAGCTGTCAAAGTTAGTGTACTGTCCAGTAAAAGTATCTTTTCTGTAGATGCCAAGGCCGTCACTAGCGATGTTGATGTCCAGAAAGTGCGGAGTGCTGTTTTCAAATAAGTCGAAAGTAAAGCGGATATTTCTATCAAACTTGTGAAAGTGTTCCAAATAGTGGTGATTGTGTTGCGTTTAATGAGAAGGAGAGTGTCATCTACGTATCTGCAATAGAAGGCAATTAGACCCTGATTGATGAGGTTATTTATAATTTCATGTTCAAATTCTGTCATGATAATGTTTGCCAGCACTGGACCGAGCGATCCACCCATGCTAACACCATCGGTTTGTTCATACAGCTGGTTGTTGCAAGAAAAGACGGTTTTCGTGCATGTATCTTTATAAAGAAGCTTACCATATCAAGCGTTTAACACCATTTCTGAACAATGGCTTAAAAGCCAGTAGGGAACTCCGCCTATTCTCTTGACAGTTTCGTTTCTTTGTTTTTCATTTTCACGTGATTATACTGTTGTACAATCTCGCAGTATTTAAAATTCTGCTACCTGTATCCCGCCTTAGTCCGAAGATGATATAGATTTATATCGAAATATAACAAGCACAGAACACCGTTTCCTTGCATTTGTTGTCTATCAAGTTTAGTCACAATGCAATTACTCGGTATAGCATTTATTCTTTATCTACTAAAGCTATCAGCAGGTAATGGATTCTGTAACGTCATTGTTGATTTTTTTTGTATGCCATCGCAAACTGAGAAACTTTCACTTCCTCATAGAATGTAAAAAATGGTCCTCCGTCCAATGTAATCTTAGCCGCCCTTTTCTGAAGACAAAGACGCTTCTTACGTGATCCTCACTACAACGTTTAAGCCACGCGGCCGTTACATAATTTAAAACTGAAAAAGGTCTGATTGTGGCATTGTAATACAAAAGAGGCTACTTAGGTGGAAAAACGGCTTTAATCTTGTTAAGTACTCCAATTCGCTGGCCTAAATTTTACAGACTTGGTCGGCATGAGGTGAAAAACTAAGTTTACTGTCTAACTCTGATCCTAAGACTTTTGCTTGATTTTTCTGCTCAAGAAAATGACCGTTTAATGTGCGAAAGTTCAGTTCTTGATCTTCAGGGCAAGTTTCTTCAAAAGGTGGTTAACTCTAACCCAGGATTAAAAGTTAAACGGGGTACCAATTTTCCTTCTATGAAAATATCTTCCACAGCTTTTGTTTTGTGTAGTTTGACATCACACAAGCTCACAACTGAAGGACAAATAATGTATGCAGAGAACCTTATTAAAAAGCTACAAAAATTAATTCAAAATCCTCGCCTATACTGGGTTAGCTTAAGTGGCTGTGAACAACCCGGCCCAGGTGTCAGCCTGTCCTTCAAACGCTTTCCAGTTAGCAAACGGGTGAATTTTCACCCCCTTATTCTGAGCCCCCTTCTTTCTTTTTTTTCTTATCCCTCAAATATTGAAATAATATTTGATTTCTCTGACATAATTATAAAAATTCACGCCCGGCCATTTCAAAATCCTGGATCCGCCCTTGGTATGCTATTCGTCTTAGTGTCATTACGTAGCAGTTTGTTTAGTGGCGTTCACCCAGTTTTCAATTTCATCATGCAAGGTAATGGTTAGCCTGCATTGCAGACGAAACTAAACCCCGGTATAGTCCGTCTGCGAATCAGCGACCGTTAGCTTGTTCCGCCCCCCGCGTGTTACCAGGGTTTTTTATAATAGGTTCTAAGTGGCTCTTGCATATGGCTGTTCTTTCGTGCACCGTGATTGGACGAGTGGAACTCGTGGAACCATGGTTACGCTTTCGATGATATTTAGAGGGGGTCTTAGGTCTTAGTTTTTGAGATTTACAGGGGGTCTTAGGTCTTAGTTTTTGAGATTTACAGGGGGTCTTAGGTCTTAGTTTTTGAAATCACAGGGGGTGTTTGAGACACCCTTTGATTTTCCGCAAGAATGTGCCCACTTTGTTTGTCGCCGCTGACTAGCCTCCTGTGCAGACATTCTTTGAGCTCATCCCGCTAGGAGGACTGCGTGTAGGTTTAGTGTGCAGGTCTAAAGAAGTCCGAGGCATGCCTGACGAAAAATTGGAAAATATGTAATAGTTAACCCTGGATTACCTCCTCCTGTATTTAGATGAGGGTAATGCCTGATCGCAGGTCAAGTTAACCTTAACCCTACGGCAGCCTTTCTGAGTTCAATATTCAGTTTCTTCCCTTCAGACCTAATTAAAGTCGCTCAACCGCACAAATCTTCTTCTTCTTCTTCTTTAGCCCCCGTAGAAGGTTTGTTTTCAAACCGAAATATCGGGCAATTATATTGTACTTGTTTTAATTTTATTGCTGTTTTATTTCATTTTTTTCTTCTCTTCGCCGTGGGGATCAGTCTACCGTTTTTGAGCCTAGTGCTCGTAGAGCTCAAGGCACCTTGTTATCGTGCGTGCATACGTGTGCGTCCGTAACACTTGCCGTTCGTGTAATATGTCATGAAGTGTCCTCCCCTTAACGTTTTTTGGCGACGTGTAATATGTCATGAGTGTCCCCTTCACTTTCTGTGCCTAGTACACGTAGAGGCCTAGTGCTCATAGAGCTAAAAGCACCATGTTATCGTGTATACGTTCATTGCCGGATTTCATACCGTGAGGGCCTGGGTACAATCGGTGTATTATGGGATTAACAACACAAGACCCATATATTCAGAAAGAGCACACCGAGCTTTACAAAATCCTTAAGTTTCGTGTAAATTGCGCCAATATTGAACAAGATACAGCCATTCAAAAACGTAAAAATTTAGTAACAAATGTATGGATTGCCGGACACTTGTCCGGAAATCCATACATTTTCCGGACACTTGTCCAGAAAGCCATACATTTCTTTGCAAATTTTAAAGTTTTTGAATGGCTGTATCTTGTTCAATAATGGCCCAATTAACACGAAACTTAAAGATTTTGTAAAGCTCGGTGTGCTCTTTCTGAATATATGGGTCTTGTGTTGTTAATCCCATAATACACCGATTGTACCCAGGCCCCCGACGTATGAAATCCGGCAATGTCCGTAACTCGGGTTTTGTGCCTAGTGCTCGTAGAGCTCAAGGCCGATATATAACTTCTCCGTTTATATAGCTCCAAACATCGGCAAAAGTAAAATCTATTCCTTAACACTCCAGCTTCATCGTGTTAAATTTCAGCGAAATCGAACAAAAACAGCACTAATTAGAATTTTTTGTTACCCATCTGTGCACACTTGCGAGCAACCGAAAAACTTCAGAATTATCACCTAGAAGCTGAAAGTTGAATGGGTACATCTTTTCGAACTATTCTTAAGTGATTTAGACGAAAAAAATGATCTCGGCGGGCTACGAAAGACACAAAATAAAAACAGAAACCAAGCTTATCTGATAAGCCAATAATTATTCAAATTTCCACCAAGTAAACATTCCTCCGCGATGAGAAAGACATGATTATGAATTGTTACAGTTGACACTTATTTTACATAAAGTTTCTTGTTGTTGTTGTATCATGTAGTCATTGCAGGTGATACTAGTTTTCATATCACTAGGCACATGTAGTCAAAGACTGCCTATTTTTAACTCATTCATGCGCGCAAGCGCAAGAATGAGTTATAGCGATGTTAGGGCTTTCAACCGGGAATTTGCGTGGACTTTTTAATCGGCGTGGACGGAAATTAAATGTTATTAATTTATGCAGAAGTTAACCGGAAGTAAAGGTGGGCAGGAAACAAGGCAATGCGCGCCGGCTAGGGTTCGAACCTCGGTCTTACTTCGGTGGCTAGATTTCAAGGCGAACTTGCTATCCACTTGGCTATCTCAACATTCCTGCGTTGAGAGGCGTTAAGAAACGACTATTTATAGTTGGGGTGTTACCGCTGGCCATATATAAGAACAACATCAGCCTGAACCCCCACAACACATGTTCTTGTATGTGGGTTTTTACTGTATCGCAGAAATTTGCGCTCACGGGCAAACTCATAATAACAACATATCGTCCATACATACATGTACGTTTAGATCGACAGTCAAGTCGCACACACGGTAGGACAAAGGTCTAATTTACTTATTCGTTAGCGCAGTTATACTAAGGCTGGACTTTTGCCAGCTGTGAAGTGAATTAAATGAGCATTATCAGAGCACTGCATGAGCGTTGGATGTGCACTGAATCATAAGATTTACGTGTAGTGAGTGATGATAAAGTCAGGGTACAATTCATTTGCAGTTTATAGTTTATACGAACTTTTCACAATGAGCTGTTTTATATTTTCTGTCAAAGAAAGACTGTTTGTGATTAATTAATCGATAATGGTTTTGTCAGTAGTATAAGCAATACAAAATGTCATTGATAACAGGTATACTGGAAGGTTAAAACAACAAATTAATTTCCGGTGAGGTAATTAGCGTTGCAGAAGGTCTTTTTTTAATTTCAGAGAGAAACGATAACAATCTGCCGTTTTCACGTTTGCGTAAGTTGTTGTGGTATGTGAAACATGTCCTTTGCAGCGTTCCTTTACAATTACGCCTCTTCCAGGCGTTCAGTTAGTTGGGAGCAGCGCGATAAACGGCGCGCGAAAAAAATATAAAAAAGCGCTTCCTCTCCCGCGCTTTTTTTTATTTTTTTTCGCGCGCCGTTTATCGCGCTGCTCCCAACTAACTGAACGCCTGGAAGAGGTTACTTTACAATTTGTAGGATCAGCAGACTGCCTTTTATTTCATCTTTTTATAAAAGGGAAGATTTTGAGTGGGGATTGTGCTTTTAATGTCCGCTTTTAATCGAAGATTTAGCGGCGGTGGAGTTTGGTTCATTCAGGATAAATTTGCTTTCACTGGCAACCTCGTAATAAAAGCCGGTCATACGGTCAGTACAAATGCAGACTGCAGCCCGAGTACAAAATTCAGACTTTAGGTACAAAATGCAGACTGCACAACGAGTACAAAATGCAGACTAGGTTCAAAATGCAGACTGACAGGAAAAACTGCTTTTTTTTCGTTAGAAACGTGGTAACATTTGATTACACAAGTTACCTATTGTCACGCAGTAACCTTGCAGTGCCATCTACAATGTGTTGTACGTAGATCAAATTGCAATACTAGCGTTTCCATTTTATATAATTCAGAGATCTCGCGCTCAAGTCCGAAAGCCCCTTGAAAGCTTTAAACGGTGTAAGAATGAATTGTAGATTCCTTTTTTTTATTGTATATATAGCG
>JAHPZR010025821.1:25000-35912 GCA_019787425.1 Platygyra sinensis
AAGCTAAGCGTCTAACCAAGATGATTGAGGAGGAACAGAAAAGACTATTGTCCCAAGTGGATGAGGCTTTTGGTGAGAAGGCTACCAAAAATCAGTTTGAAAAGAAGTATGATGAAGTCAAACAGCTGTACGCCAAGGTTTCAACTTCCCTGGAGACTGCAGACAAAATTACAGAAGAACATGACTGGAAGACATTCCAGAAGTCAAAAGGCATCTTTGAAGAACAATTTCAAGGTAATTTTAAGACTCTAGGAGCCACAGTTGCAAACTTGCGCACTCTTCAGTGGACAACTGGAGCCAAGTTTAATCCTGGGAATCTGCCCAAATCAGGCAAAATCCTTGGTGAAATTTCTTGTGATGAAAGTCAACCTATGAGAAATGGACGTGTCATTCGTCATATCGACACAGACTTTGTTCCAACAGCACTGACAGTTTCACCATTGACTGGTGAAATTGCTGTTCTTGATGCAGAAAGTAGGTGTGTTCATGTTTACACTTCTACTGGAGATCATCATAAGCAGTTTGATATCAAATATGGTGACCTCAGGGAAATTGCATATACCAAGAACAATGATATTGTGGTCCTGAATCAGGAGAAGAATCGCCTTCTGCACTTTGACAAGGATGGGGCTTTCATTCATAAATTTGTCCAGGCTCCAAATGCATCTGTTAGGTTTCAGAAGATGGTAATGGGTGGGGATGGCCGTTATGTTCTTACCTCCAGCAGTGAAGCATCTGGGCCTGGTGTTGTAGTGTATGATGCTGAAAGATGCCACAAGATGGCATTCACATCTGATCATTTCAAGGGGAATAACTTGGCTGCAATACATTACAAGGATAAGTTCTATGTTGCTGACTGCACAAGCACAATCAAGATCTTTGATAACAAGGGCAAGTTCCTTCAGGAAACAAAAAGCTTGGGTGGTAAGACCATCAAGCTTCTGTCATTGGTAGTGGATTCCCTGCATGAAAACCTGGTGTGCGCTTCTGAAAATACCATTCTTGTCGTTAAACAGATGGGAGTGTGGTTACTTCTTTTCCTATGGGAGGACATTTGAATGCCATTGCAGTGTCCAAGGGTTGTAACAGCTTGGTGGCCTGTTTCCATGAGAAGAAGTTCTTCCAAATTTTGTCTCACAAAGAGTGATCATTGCTACATAAGGTACAATATAGTAAAAGATATATTTTTGTCATAAAAATGACAGTTCTTGTTATATTTGAGAAATTGAGATCTTTGGAAATGCAGTTTTGACATATAGTAGCTCTTATCTCATGTACTATACAATACATGTAAGAAGGACATTAGAGACACTGATAAATATTTTAGTCCAAGAGACTAAGCCAGAAGTACAGTGCGTTTTATTATTCCATGGAATGTGAATTGAGTTAATTTCAATTTTTTTTTTCTCTTGAATTTTTAGTAGCCTACTGTTTTGTTCCTGTGGCCAGCACTTATGTAGGTTCAGTTTTTATGTCACTACAGAGTAGGTTATGTCTTGCTAAAAAGTTGTATGGTTGTGCAATAGATGTATAGTGACAAGTTTGGTCATACAGAGTGATTGACAAATTAAAGTTAGTCCATTAAAGGTTTAAATTTAAATCAGCCTCTCAAGACTATTGATTTGAACTTTGATATCTGGTACACGGTACATTAAAAGTTTGAGATTTAAGTCAACTGAAAGACTCAACAAAAATTTTTACTGCTAAAGCACCGAGTACCCATTTTCATTTTATTGTGCTTTCCATTCAACCAAAAAATTCCAGAACCTTTAAAATGGGGACAAATGATATGAAATTTCCTTAAAAAGTTGCCAGAAATTGATTGTTTCTCCAACTACATACTTTGCACCTATTTTGACATGTAATAGGTCATATTTATATTATCGGTACTGGACTGGAACTAGTTTGCAATCGAGGCCCATGCCAACCTCATTCCCACTGTTTCTCATCTTACTGCCCCCCTGGCAGGAACAAGGTTGGGCCCATGCAGGGAAAAATCATTAAAAAGATATTTTTCATTTGCATTTGAAAAGACTTCCTACATTAGCCTCACTTGCAAGTTAGTCTAAGTCCAATAACAATCAGGAGCCCATTACTAGGAGCCTGCAACTCCCATAATAAGCAAATGTGACAACATTTTTACAGACCAGTTTATTTTCAGCCATTTTTCTAGCGAAATAGATCAGTTCCTGTCTACATGAGCACACTTTAGTAAGGATAAACTAGCAGTTTCCATTGGAAAGTGAAGTGCTGTGAGTGAAGGTTATGTGGAACATGTTTTATGACATTCAGGAAGTATTGTAGAGGGATGAGTCAGCATGAGCTACCAGATTGGAGTATTTTGCCAAAGGCTAATGAGGTTAAAAAACTTTTCTGCTTTAAAACATGTACTGAGGTCAACACAATAAACTGTTCACTGATGTTCACAGTCATTGACCGCGACCGCGGGGGGGGGGTACCCCTTTTATATGCCTTTTATGGAAAAAAGGTACCCCTTTCACATACCTACTTTAGGAAGTCTTGCTCTCATTTTCATGTACTGTGTAGTTCTTAATAAATAAACTGATACAGCCATAAGGGGCATCTATTTGAAATATTATAATTAAAGGCCCTTTAAATACCTAAATGACCGATTTCCCTACCCTTTTAAATACCTCAACTTGTGAAATCCCTACCCTTTTATATACCTGAAGCCTGAAAAAGGTACCCCCTTCGGGCAGAGCCTCACCGTATAGGCCATTATAGGGAGTATCCCCCCCCCAGGACCACGACCGCATCACATCACGATTAATTATGAGAACAAGATATCAGCAGAGCTCCGGCGGCCCAAAGGGCCTCCAAGCAGAGCCCCATACTCATATTCATACTCATATATATACTCATGCTTGTGGGGGCATACACATGACTGCGGAATCGCGCAACATGGCGGCCATACTCCAAATAATAGGTTGACAGAGATATGCAGCCTTAGTTTACAGTGTACTTTTTCGATATTGGACATTCATGTCATGATCAGTTGACACCTGTCAAAACAAGGTGTCTGCTGTCCAGTATCACATGACCCTATCGGAGGCTCAAGTCTACAACTCATCAAGGTCACATATTTTTTTGAAATTGACCGCTGACCAAGTGCTGGTTTTCAATTGGATCGTGGGCTCATGTCAGGTTAACTTGTTGAAAACAGGGCAGGATTGTTTGGAAGCTAGTTTACGCTATCCCAGGATTAAAATTTATTTTAATTATAACTTTTTCTTCTATACAAATGTTTTTTTGCTGCTGTTTTGTGTATATGGTGATTACAAAACTCAAAGCAGAAAACCTCACCACAAATTTACAAAACTCATATCAAAATTCTACCTTTTCCTGGGTTAGCTTAATCGGGCACTGAACAACCCGGCCAAGGAGCTACGCTTTTAGGCTGGCCTAAATCTATATATTTTGTGCCATGCTGTTTTGACTTGATGGATGTTTAAATGCTCCTTGAAAATTGTTTTATGTTACAGCCGTTATTAATCACACACAACCTTCAGCGCAAAAAAGTCTAGACAAAACCTAAGTTTTGGTAGCCTCCTACGCAGATGTTCTTAGGCTTGTCACGTGTTCCTCTCCACGTGGGGAGGAATGCATGGGGAGGAACGCGTGACAAGCCTAAGAACATCTGCCTGGGAGGCTAAAGTTTTGGTGGACGTCAATTATCTCCACCTCATTGCCGACTGTATACAAAATTTACCTGAAAAAGTGAAACCTTGCAGCGGTCCTCTTGTAAATTTATCATTTTATATCCTTGAAATCTATAAATGAAAACGTTTGTTGGGTTCTTAGCTGTCTTTTTACTGACCTACATGACAAAAACAAATAAAACTTCGCAAGCTTGAATGAGCCTGAGAGCTGGAGTAAGCAAAGTATAAATCAACATGCAAACAAATTACTTCTGTACATATTTTTTTTGGGGCTACCAACTGAACAAAACTTAATCCTATAACACTAATAACTCATAACCATATTATATGGTTTTTGAGACGTTTAAGTCTTGTTCAGTCCGTAGCTCCAAGACGAACACGTGCAGAAATAATTTATTTGCGTGTAGATTTGCTTGCTCTCGGGGTCATTCATGCATGCAAATGAGATGATTGACGTCCACCAAAACTCTGGTTATGTCAAGACTGTTTTTGCTCCGAAGCTCGCGTAAAGGGTTTCAAACCGTTTCAAAGTTCCAGGATATGCTTCAAATATTCTGAGAAACAAATCGGCTTTAGTCATAGGAATTTGTACAACCTTCACTTACTTTCAAACTCTTTGCCCGCGAAAATGTGACTTTCTACACAAAACAGGATTTCCTCTTCCACATCGATACCACTTTGATGGTATCGGAAGAGCCTCGATTTCAATTACTTGAAATCGAGGCAAATGCGGTGATAAACATTCATCCAAAATTTTTCAAATGAGCGTGGCATCTGGCGCAGGGAACCCAGGCTGGTCACGTATGCAACCGAAATTAGTCTGCTGCGAAGCCTAGTGGCTTCGCAGCAAATAGTGCAGCCTCACGTGAACATCATTTCGACATGTCAAGTCTGCGCTTGCGATTGCAAAAGGTCACTGAGGATCCTGTTGGGATCTGAATTCGAGATAAATTCAAACTAAAAATAGATCAGTCTGAAAAGGTCACAAAAGGAATATGGGGTAGTTGCAGGCTCCTTTAGCGATGGGCTCCTGCAATAAAACAAATATAATTGTAATAGTGCATGATCACTTGGGTATCCAGACATTGGTACTAATTACAATTTGAATGGGGTATCTTTGCCACTCATCATCAATGCTTTACCACCATCATTTTGCCATTAAACTAGTAAAATACTTGCTATGCATTCTAAGAATCTATTATTACCAACTTTTTTTCAGTGGTTTAAATGTTTGTTGTCTTTAAATCAATTGTTGATATAAAAGATTTTATTTTAGCAATGGACTGGAGTTGAAAGTGTTTAACTTAGTAGTTTACTATTGTGGAAAAAATATCTAGTTGAGACTGGTATAGGAAAAAATGTCTTTTATTAAACTCTTTAAATAACAAACATAAAAAGCTCTAATAAGTATAAAAGTTAATGTTACAACAACAACAGTCGTTCCTACAAAACTTTGTCAAATTTCTGTAACTCTTATAATTTACATTTAAACTTCAATTTCTTTTAACAAACATAACTAACATACTCTATAATTTACTGGTTTTCAGCTTAAACTAAACAATAAATTACTTTTCTCCGGAAGGTAAATACTAAGAACCTATTTTAACCTGAGCAATACCTTGTGGAACTATAAATATTCTACTTGCAGAACTGCAAGTACACTCCTCCTATTTGAAGAACTATAAAGCACTCTTAAGAACTTTTAAATGAGCTACATGGCTTTACTTTTTAGAGTTTCTAACAAAACTAATAATCTTGAAATATATTGTTTTCAAATTTCACTCAATACTATAAAATGCACAATCATAATAATATTACAATTTCTTCCGATGTGATTGGTGCATAAAGTGCTATAATTTGCAAAGTTGTAATATCACATTACATTCAGTATAGTAACCAATTCAAGAGACTGACTTTGTAAAATTGCGGAGGTTTAGTCTCCGGTGACTGTTTTGAAAAGAACTTAACAGCCATTTTTCAAGCTATTCTCCATACTATTACTTAAAAATGAGTTAGCTCAGAGGACCAATAACTAAAATCAACCAATCAGATTGCTACATTGCCAGTCAAATATCCCTAATTATTATCCAACTGCACTTCGTAGAGTACAAATAACGCTTAAAACGAGTACAAATATCACGCGGTATTTGTACTCCAGAGGACCGGTTTGACAGGTTTGTTGCAGTTGACCAATCGATTAACTGGATTTTCCGCGCCAATTCCATTCCGCTTCGCATAGTCCTGTCACGCATTCCCCATAAATATTTTTTTCCCGCAAATTCGCCCGCAAAGACATAACAATTTGGCGTGTTGGATAATAAATCTCTTATTAGACGTTTTGTTGTGTAGTATCGCTGAGAATTTTTACTCGTTGTTTGTATTTTGACTCGCCCTACGGGCTCGCCAAAATACGGCACAACTCGTAAAAATACTCAGCGATACTACACAACAAAACGTCTAATAAGATATATTTATTATTCAACAAATTGTAACACTATCCAAATATGGTCATGATGCTCTCGATATCTGTCATCCGTACGTGACGGATATCCGGCGATATACGTAGCTTCGTACGTGGGAAGAAAAAGTGAAGTGAAAAAATGTTGACAGAAAGGTTTAAAAATGTTACGAGCTTGGAAATCAATTTTGTTATCAATTTGTTGAATAATAAAACAATAATTATTATCCTGCTCAATCTTGCGGAGTATCGTCTGATTTTAGCCGACTCGGCCTGCGGCCTTGTCGGCTAAGTATCAGACGATATTCCGCGCGATTTCCAGGATAATTGTTAAGTATAGGAATGGGCACCATCTCAAATGACCCTGCCAGATCATTCTTAAAGATTTTTGGGTAGTTTCAGTCGTGTAATATGTCTCTTATTAACCAAGCTTGCTCAGGACCTTACTGGGAGAATAATGGCCTTTGGTCTTTTTTGTACCAACTTTGCTGTGGTTGGTCTGTACTGTCAAGACCTAGGGCTGATGTACTTCCAGTGCGGTTCTCGGGCTTGGTTAATGTAATAATTGTATATTTGTAACTTAAACTTTTCTTTTGGCCTGTAAAGATCGCAGTTTTCTCAGATTCTCTTCAGTTAGCTGGTCTCCAGGCCGTAGTCTGAGTGCTTTCATGTAACTCTTCTCTGCTTCATCAAGTTTTCCTTGAAGATGCAACATGGCTCCAAGATTCATATGTGCTGCAGGATTCTAACAACACGCCAACAAATTTTTACTTGTACAAATGTATGTCACTGACTTGGGTAGTCGTTTTAAAAGTAACTGTTGGGCTGCATGTGCCACTTAAATTTAACCCCTAAAAGATACCAACTGGAACATGGCTTGAGCTTTTCTGGGACCCCTAAAAGATATTACTCCAAAATGGACACATCATTCTTTTTATTACGTCCTCAAAACCCTAAAAGATACCTTGACAGCTTTAAATACGCGGGGCATTTTGTCTTGAACATGGTCAACATAAGGGAATGATTATAAAACCCAACAAAGTCCTTTGTTGTATGTTTTTGTTCACTTTTTTGGCCTTGACCCTGCACAAAACACAATACTTGTTTACTCCATACGGAGGAACTAACCAATAGAAACGTGTTGGTTACATAATTCATGCATAGTGTATGAGGGCAAACAAAAGATTGTGCAGGGTTGTGGCCCTTCCAACATAAATCTTGGGATCTTTGTTTCCTCCTTTGATGTTTGCTGGGCTTCATAACCAGTCACCTCCATTAACTAAGTCTTGAACAACGGAAGACCAAAAGCTGTGCTTTATATGAACAGTTATCTGGCATGTGTTCTCAATCAGTTTTATTGTTATGCAATAACCACAACGGTGAGCTTAAGTCTATACCAACCAGAATGTAGCTCCAGAGAATTTCACATGTTGCCACAAGTAAATTCTCATCAAACACATATTTGTACATGTAGGTGAGAAATTATTGGTTATGTGTTTTCCTCATGCAAGACAATGTTTTATCCATAAAAACGTCCATACCCATGGAAGGGGTTTTAGTTTATACCCCTGAACCCATGAGCACCCCTGTGGAAATACCAGTTTAGCTCCACTGCTTTCCTTTCAAAAGCTCTGGCTTATGAACTCCTCCACCCCCTCAAAGTTTTTAATGGGCACTCCTTGGGTGGGGATCATGGTTATTGCTGGTACCGGAGTAATCGTAACTTACCTCTGGATTTAACTGGACTGCTGTCTTATAACATTTTTCGGCTTCCAGATTGTCTCCAATTTCTCTAAAAAGAAATAATAAATGGCACTATTGAATCATCTTTGTACTATGTATAATGGTAGATCAAAACATTGGAACTAGTTCAGTTAATTAAGTTGAAGTACACAAACTGTATCAAGCCAGCCTATTTTCTTTCTTTACCAAAAAGTACCTGAGATATCCAGCAGCAGTAAAGGCAATCTCAAAATCACCAGGAGCTAACTCCATTGCCTTTGTAAACATTGTAGCAGCCTCAACCACCCGCTTCTGATCATACAAAAACTGGCCTAGGGGAAAAAAATACAAAAAGACTGGCTCTGTAAAACTGTTGTTTTATTTATGTAAGCTGTATCAATGACAGTATAAGTAGTTTTGTTTCCACTTAAGAACAACTAAATTTCTTAAGCAAAACCAAGCTCACCTAAACTATATTACAGTAACCTACCATAATGAGTCCAGGAACCATGGTCTGATTTATTCAAAGCCTGTGCTTTCTTGAACCAATCTTCTGCTTCAGTGAAGTGACCCTAGAAAATGAGCATATTTTTCTTAATGATTGCTACTTCTAATTATTGTATGTACATAAATTACTATTTATCACTGGCAAGTCAGTTTATTCTAGATGGTCTTAGTCCTTTGGATTACCAATAATTATATTTATGTCATACAATAATTACGTTTACACACCCTATTCCTATTGGGAGGCAGGGTAGCCACACTGTGTGACTAGTGGGCTTGTGTCTAGATCGAGCAGTCTGGGTTTAAGCCCTGGCTGGGGACACTGTTGTGTCCTTGGGAAAGACACTTTACTCTCTTGGTGCACCTCTCTATCCAGGAGAATAAAAGGGTATTGGGGTTACCTTGTGATGGTCTAGGGTCCCATCCAGAGGGGAAACAGAAATACTCCTAGTCACTTCATGCTACAGAAACTGGTATTAGCTCTGCCCTGATGGGCCACTTGGCTTGTTATACAGACTTTAACTATCTTTGGTGTGCCAGTTATATCCTACATCTACCTTTTTGACAGAAAAGTGTCTTACATACTAAGCAAATTAGTCACTATGAACTGAACAATCATTCATTTCATTTTGTACTTACTATTTTAGCGAGATGTTTGGCATATGTGAGATGTACAGACAAGTGATCAGGTTTACTCTTTAGTGATTCTTTGTACCATTTTTCTGCCTCGTCAATATTTCCAGTTGCAGAGTATGCCTCGCCTAGGATAGAATATTTGATTAAAGTACTTCAAATCTAGTATGCATGTTATTTGTACAATCTATCTACTAGATAAATCCAGATGTACTTTTAACATTTACCATGACAAAACAAAGTATACTATTCCCAAGGTTATATACCACAGGACAACATAACGTATTTACGGGTAAATAAAGACATGCCGATTTTTTGCCTCAGGTTAAAATGGGAAAAAAGTTCAGTTATTCTGAGAAAATGGGTGAATGCATTTGACTCTGATTGATTACCAAAATGGTCAGTGTGACACTTAAATTATTCTTCTCAGTATACACAGACAACCTCTGAAAACTCCTTTTCAGAACGGCTTTCTATGCCCACATATGTCATTACTTGACTGGCCAGATAGTGATGTACCGGTAAATAGACAACAAACAGTAAAAAAAAATTCCTTAGGGTGCACACCACATTCCTAAAAAGTAAGCATTCACCAATGAAATTAAAGAACAACAAACTGAAAAGACTTACCTATCAAGTTGAACAAACTGTGAGGCTCATAATGAGGTGGTCTGGTCTCTACTGCATCAAGGTAAACACTAAGGGCTTCCTGTCAGCCGAGCAAAATAACAACAAAACTTCTCATATGCATGACTTACGACTCATCCAAAATTGAAGTAGTCCTTAAAATAAATTAATACTCACTGCTTATTCTTGTGTGCTAAGATAGAAGGCTACTGTTTAGCCACAAAAATCTACTTACCTCTAGTCGTCCAAGTTGAGCTAGGATCCGTCCAAGGTTATACTTTATTGATGCAACTTGTACAGTAAGTGGTAAGATAGAAACAGATAGTAAATCAGTGCAAGCACATGTATAATAGAATTATGTAATTTACTAATATTTTTGCTTTGTGGCCTGAGTTCTAAGAAATCAGGTGGCTTTGGAAAAAAGCTGTTTGATAGTCTTAATCAGTGAAAGGAGTATTCAGAAGATACATTATAGCTTGTATGAAAGATTACTTAGTCAAACAGGTACAGTATTTTGCTGTTTATTGCATGCCTGGATTACTAAGGGAGGAGTGTGAAAGTAATTAGGCCCGGTTCAAATGTCGAACTTTTCATGCACCGGACCAGAAGCTAATCACCTAGACTGCGTGATTAGCTTCTGACCGATCCTAATACCTATTTGGGTCAACCCGAATAGTTAAGTTTGGCAGTATGATTCATACATTGAACTTCTCATGTGCCAAACTCAATATCCGCCAAGAGGAAACCAGTGAGTTTTCCAGTTGTACACTCAACAGAACAAAATAAACACTCTTCAATGGGTCAGCAGATATCTTTGATATTTATTTAGCATCAGCTAGCTGATGCTATTTAATAAATAAAACACTAACAACTATTTTTTGGTAAATATGTTTTGAAGAAACGTACTTCAATGCTTCTGTGCAAATTCTTAAGTTTCGATCAGTTCTGTAACTTCTGGCCTTGTTTTTAAATGTTTCAGTTTTTTAAGGTGTATATTCATCAATACAATGAGAGGGGAAAATAAGCATGTGAAATGTTTCCAGTAACTGGCTAGATTTTTTGGCAGTGGCGCCATTTCATGCACGACTGCCTTTTTGATAGCTAACTAGCCAATCACAAACTCTCTTATATCAGGAAATACATTAGCATAACTTATGCATTAGATTCGGAACATGACAAGATCAACGTATGAACCAAAGCCGATCTTTTGCCATTCTATCCGACAAGCCCAGTAGGATAGAAGAGTACAGTCGACCCGAATACAAATCTGCCGATCCTAATTGATTCA
>JAHPZR010025823.1:5000-15720 GCA_019787425.1 Platygyra sinensis
TTTGGGCGTGAACGTCCTTAAGGAGGCTCAAAAGGGTTTTTTTTGTTGCTGCAGTGTTTGTGAAACGATGGAAGATTACAAAGAAGGATGTTTAATGGTGTGGGCAAACTATATGTCTCCTTGCAGCTCTATTGCTGGGCTATACTTTGAGGGTACTTGTGACGTCATATCAGTTACCATGGCAACGCACAAGGTCCACAAAAAACGTCTACTAAATTTCAGTGTTTGGAATTATCTGAAAAACGAATTCGATGACCTATCATTTTTATTTCTTTGTTGCAAAATTCCCAAAATTCTTGAACTTTCCAGACAGTATGGAAAAAATTTATCTAGTAGAATTAAATATATTTAAAGAAAATGCAATTTATGGCTTACAGGAAATTCTACTGGACAGTTTTCCCCGAAACGTATATATTTGAAGTGCCATCGTAAATGGTGCGTGCATGCAAAAAATCAAGATAGGTCGCCGAGCAAATTTCGAGCTAGAAACAAATATATTTTCTGCAGGTTTTATTTCCGGTTCGCAAGATTTAACTTCCGCTGTGCTGACGCGTTTGTTATGGCGTGTGTAGATTGCGTGCGCGTGTGTAGCTAAAAACCCTTTCGAGCCTCCTTAAGTTGTACACGCAACAAATTTTGCACGCGCAACATTGCGCAACTGTGCAACAGGTTTCTTATTTAAGCTGATTAACGCTTAGTTACTAGACTTTTGCATCCTTAAGAATACTATTTCTACGTGTTGGAAGTTTCTTTAAACGTGTTTTCAGTTATTTAGGGCTTTTTCATGCGTATTAGTTTTGCGTGTAAGCTATCTTAGTCTCTAGATCTTTCTAGTAAGTTCTGTGGTGTCGCGCGGAAAACTCACGCGTAAGCGCCGCGACACCCAACTACCGTTATAAAAGATCAGTTTTATCGTTAGCAAGATCAATTGACGCAAGATCTGTTACTTCACCCCACGATAAGAGGTTTCTCCAAGTTTATCATTGTTCTGCTGATCAAGGCAGCACCAAGGTAATTATCTTTGACGCTATTTTAGTTTGTTATTGTGGGCAGTTTGTATCTTTACTCACTTAAGTTCAATTTCATCGCTTATAATTGTAAATTTAAGATTTAAGGTTTCATATAAAGTCAAGTTGTATACGACATCGTTTTACCGTTATCTGTAGATCGATCTTAAGTTTTTTTTCTTTTCAGTTTTGTAACTTTCGAAGCTTGTGAGATATTTTTATATTCTGTTATTTTCGCAATATTATTTTGTAATTTATTTCTACCTTTATTTTAGTTCTCACGGTATTTATAGAGTTTTAAAGAATTTTAGCAAACATCAGTTTGTGAACAACGTCTAACCAAATTACTGGAGCAATACCTGACTGAGATCCTCAAGATCCTCGAGATCCTCACCCAGGTCATGGGAAAAAAAATACTCACTGTTTCCCGCGGGATTAGTCATTAAGTGTTTTGTTACACCTCCCAACTCAAAAATAGAAGAGAAATTCGTTTGCAGATGCCGACTGGCTTACAAATTTGCGGCGGTTTCAAGGAGCGCGACCTGAGTTCAAGTTATCGATTTTCTAGGGGGTAGTGAGTTTTGTTCGCTCTAGGGTTTTAGTCTGTTTTAACCCACGACACACGACACGTTCTGCTCCAATCGGAAAACGTATTTGTCATGGAAGCCATAACAAAGTATTTTGTCATAGATGACATCCCAGAAGTTGAATAAGTTAGTGAACGTCATTCTGAAACCGCGTGTGACTGGGTGAAAGTGTAAAACAGAGCGATGGAAAAGAATCAATGCAGGGATCGTTTTGCGTTTACCAGATAAAGAATTTATTTGAAATGTACAACTTTTTTCATGCAAAGAGTTTATCCACATTTTAGAAAAAGTCGAGCAAAAAAGATGCCGACTTCCTGCATGCAGAATAACCTAGGTGCTAGTCAGAGAGAATACCTGTCCCATAAGCTAGCCACTCGCGGTTTTACACACCGAAGGTGATTATAGCGAACGCTTATAATAAAAGAAACGCGATTTCGATTCAGAAATTATCATTCCGAAAACTGAAAAGCGTTGTGTTCTTAAAGATAATTGTTTCATTAGAAATTACTTTTTTGAGATGGGATTTCGATCGCTCAAGTAGTTTGCAAAAATTAGCCGAGAGTCGCTGGCGAAATGGTTGTAGTAGTAACAGCATGTACGGCCAATTTAATTTGACCAGTCTTCGCGCGAAGAGAAAACTGTTTTTCTTCTAAGATGTACCCAAACATAATACACCAATATTTTTTTCTTTGGTTTCTAGCGACAATACAGTGAAGGAAAACGAAACATCAGTTAACAAGAAGGTAGGAGACTTAGTAAGAAAAAGGTGTCAGAAGAAACAGGTGAGCCAGAGCATATCAGCATCGCATGGCTAGTGTTGTTGCTAATCCACTTATGCCGGCTGGCTCACAACTTTGCCGCGGTTTCGAGGAACACGACCAGATCACGTGCGAGTTCACATTGTTGTTTTCCCAGGGAATTATGGTGTTTGTTCACCCTGAGGAGGTAATTAGTGAGGTTGCTCGCCCCAGGGAGTTAGTGAGTTTGTTCAAGTAGAGAGTTTGTGAGTTTTGACCCACGACGCGTGACGCGTTTTCCTCCAATCAGAAAACGTATCTGAGTTGCAGGTATAACAATACTAGTCTTCATATGTCCCGGTCGACAGGCGCATGGACCAGCTTTTCATCAAACCAAAGTCCTGTAAGTTTGCATCACTTGACAGTTGTATAGTTTCATTGCCATAAAGATTGATAATTCTCATGTGAGAAAGTAACTTTGTAACGTAATAAACCAATTCATATATTAAAAAATAAAAAGCGCTTGGAATTTTTAGTGCATTTGTAGATTCACAGGTTATTAGGTTAGCTTTCTGACAACTACTGACAAATTCTTATCCCTCTAGTAATTGTGTTGACATAAACACAAATCGAATAAATCGTCTCCTAAGTTTTCCACTTTTCTTCCTTAACTGCTCTCTCACTAATGAGAGTTGTATAAAAGATCAACAAGAGAATTGGGAGGAAGGAAAACAATCGATTTAATTATGTCATAAGCTACGGGACAGCGTCACGTAACTTTTTTGAAATGTTTCGCTCTTATGTCTTCTGGACCCTTTGTACAACAGTCTTATAAGAGGGTCTCAATGGGGTAGTGACTTTTACGGTTAACGGTTGATATTTTGGCTTTTTTACGGCTAACGGTTAATTGTTTGGCCTTTTTTACGGCTAACGGTTATTTTATTTCCATTACTATTAACAGGAGTTGTTAAAAATTAATTGCTATTGTTCTAACAAGTTAAATATTAAATTCAATCGTTGTAAAACATATTGAAAGTCTTAAGGCAAATTTGAGATGAAAAAGTATTTTTGTGTTTGTACATTCTCGGTGAACTATATAAGTATTCTCTTTTGCATCTTGACATGACTTCCTTTTAGTTGATATTTCGATTCATCCTTGGGGTTCTGGGGGTTGCTTCTTTTGACATTGTCATCTTGTCGTTTAAGCACCACGATAGGGTTCTTCCCCCATTGAATGATAGACTGTATTACACGAACTGAAAAAAAGATGATTGAATTCAGTTTGGTCAGAATTATATGAATTAAGGTGACCCGCCACGTTGGTTGTCAGCTCGACTGCACAGTACTTATCGCCTTTGTTCTATGATCAATAGGGCGCTGAGCGTTTTTAATAAATTACACCGATACATTTTGCTGCATCGATTTGCTGGACGTTTTGTCTGGTATTTTGCAGCATCCAATAACTAAACGTGACTTTACCAGAACATAATCCAGCAAAAATTTGCATTAAAAATGTTATACAACTAGGCTTTTTACAGAATTCGATACAGAAATTACAAAACTCCAGAGCCCATCAGTCGGTTCTTGACTGGCGATACCGAAAGTATGACCATGTGCCTGCTGGCAGCAACTTCTAAATATAGCAAATCAGAGCAATTGAATACATAACCATTAATCCATGAGCCCGCGTTGGATGTTAAGTGATAAAATAACCAACGAGCGCGTAGCGAGAGTTGGTTATAATCACTTCATATCCAACAAGGGCGAATGGAATGATTGTTTTAGTAAATTCTCAAACTGGGTTTTGCCGCCGATTTTTATTTCCACAATTTTACAAAGCGAAAAATTTTAAACTTGGCGCACTATTTTCCATATGACGTAAAACCCCGACTATTGGCTCATAGTCGGGGTTTTTTAGCCAATCAAAAAGCTAGAAATGCAATAGTCGGAGCTGAGAATTTACTAAATTGTTTAGTAAATTCTCAGCTCCCCTTTCCCCATCTGAGCCAAGCAAGAAGGGCAATTGCAGCTCCAGTTGCTGCTGTAATATGGCGTAATGCTCCTCTTTGCCATTGATTCCCGTTAGGCGGTAAAATGTCAGGTCACATGACCCCAAGCCGAACTTTTGAGCTTGCTCTTTGAGCCCAGGAAACTCGATAAAATTATTCTGGAACGACGAAAATAATTTCTTCTCTTCCGCGACTTTAACCCTGATCTTATATCTTTCTATAGGCTTCTCTTCTCCAGCGCGATAGAGCCTTAATTACTATCGCTTTCAATACGGCCATCGCAACTAATCAGCATGATAGAAAGTACAGCAGAAAGTCGTAAAATGAGACATGCGACAAATTATGCAGACACTTTCGACACTTCCGGTTTCGTTTGTAATACTCACTACCAGAACACATAAACACATAACACATCCGACTCAACAAAAGATCTCGAGACCTTATTTTGTGGTTAGATTTTTTTACGGTTAACAATTTTTTACGGCTAATGGTTAAAATTCTTTCATTTTTACGCCTAACGGCTAAATTTTTGGCCGTCAGTTTATGGCTAACGGTTAACCCCATTGAGACCGTCTTATAAGAGTTCTTCAAAAAAAACCAGAACAGAATTAGTAAGAATTAAAATCATGTGTATCAGTTACAAAATAGAGTTTTTAAAACTCAGCCCTTGCCACGAACGAAAGGGATTTCTGTGGAAAGGGATATAGTTATTCCATTAAAGACTGAACCGGGGAACTGGAAAAAAACTGAATGTAAACACGCCAACTAGTCGATTTAAATTCTATCAGATAGCTGGCATTTTCAGATCAAATCTTTATTATCACGGGACACTAGGCTTGGCCAGACGCGAATGCTTACTTTAGATGCCGGTCACGCGAAAATTTCATGGTAAATTTAGCAAATAGATTTCAAAGTCTTGAAGTTGTTAAAGGTTTAAGGTTAAGGTATATTTTTCTCTTGGGCTTTTTTCGTTCAGGCAAGGACTAGGAAACGAAAGAAAGCAGAACAACACAAGCACTGTGGGGAAAATAAAGTTCGTCGAAAGGAAGTGCACGCTCAGAAGCTGAACGATCTGAGCAAACTGCACTGAGGTTAAAGTTCTCAGAGAGGGAACTTTTGGAAAGGTAGAATAATTTTAACATTAAGGATAACTACCCTTCAGGAATTTCAATCTTTAACTAATCCGTAGTTCACAAAATTCAAAATTTGCTGTGTTTGCTCGTAGAGCCCTCAGAGAAGTCTGGCTTCTGACAGTTCTAATCTAGTTTCTAGCGAGTATTATGTAAAAATCAGATATTTCAGAGAACAAGTATTCTATGTGTGGGTTGTTGTTATATAAAGTGGACCATGGCAATGTAACGTAATAGCGCGTTTATTTTACTCTTGCTATTTAGGTGATCCTTTATCACAATAATGACACCAAAATGGAGTATGCAGTCAAAGAAATCCCTCGGTAATTCCACTTGGAATCATTTTCTGTCCGAACTTTGTGGAGACTTCCTTTATAAGGTAAGTGAAAATCAAATATCACTTGATCAATTAGCTGAGCTTTCTTACTACCCCAGCAAACTTAGAGCTTTGGATAAAACACAGTGCAATAATTGATCGTTTAGAACTTGGCAAATGTATATGGACAGACATGTAACTTCATTTGTATGCACTACCTCTCGCTCCCTCCCTCACATTCCCCACCTCTCTGGAGATAGGTCTGCAATTTGTCACGGATCCCTTCTCCCGGAAGAAGCAGTAAAGGAGACTTGATATTGCTTTGTGTGTAAATACAGTACCAGTTATCGCTTAACTCACGGAATAAAGAACTTAGCTTTATATGACAAGCCAACGATCGTCCAACAATCTTGCATCGATATTTTTCTGTTAACTTGTCTAGAAACCTCTAATGGTTTATTATCTTTTACAAATTTCTTTCCCACATGCAGTTGATCTAATTTTGCTTATGTCACTTCACGTGTCCAAGACGTGGAGAGTATCCGAGGTTAAAATTCTCTAGCCGCAATACCCTTATCGTGCTAAAGGTTGTAAAGGCGGGCTTGCATTTCATAATACGGTAACAATAACTGGCTTTATCCTATCAAGTTACCTCTAATCTATTCACATTTCAGGGCAGCCGTTGTTTGGCAATGGAGTTTATGCTTGGAGGGGACCCGCAGATGGTTTTCGAATTGCACGAAAACATGTTCAGAGAACACCAAGCGAGAGGTAGGATGAAAGTAAAAATGTAACGCGTTTGTGGTCCTGCAACCATCCGGTCATTAAGGTCTGGTCAAAACTAGAGTTCAGAAGCTTGCAATTCAATACGTGTAGAGAAAAAACTATCTGTCTAATGACTGCATTTATAAGTTTTGCGATAAGTTTTGCGGTTTCTTACTGGTTTTTTGTAAGGTAACAAACATTTGATGCCCGATATTTCCAAAGTGTAATCCCAATTTATAATAGCCAGTCTGATCTAATAATACTAATAGTCTCATTAGAGTGATGTTTTCGTTGTTTATGATTTTAGATTCTACATCGCTGAAGTTATCTGTGGTTTAGAGTATCTCCACTTGACTGGTCCATAGGTAATTAATTAAAATTGCAGTTTTGATTTTTTAATTTTTTGGTAACTACCAGTATTTACCACATACTTGAATACTTACAATACGGTCGCCTACACTCGTCAGTAGAATACAGAAGTGCTACTAGAGCAGTTTTCATTTGAGTGTCGTTAAGTAATTGACTTTGCATTTGTTGTGCTACCCGATGGTCTGGTTTTTACTAGCAGCGCAAGCAAAAGCGCAAGCAATGGGGATGACCCAAGAGAAAACCAAATCCAACGCAATCTCTAGCACAAGCAAAGTCATCCGAGGTTTTCGCCATTTTGGAAAACGGTTTAGGCGCGAGG
Source organism: Platygyra sinensis (assembly GCA_019787425.1). NCBI lineage: Eukaryota > Metazoa > Cnidaria > Anthozoa > Scleractinia > Merulinidae > Platygyra > Platygyra sinensis. The sequence goes on from JAHPZR010025823.1 coordinate 12,240, forward strand.
TAATCTGGATACAGTGTTTTCATTGGCCAAACGTAAACACGTTACGGCGTGAATATCCTTGTCGGCTTGTGTTATGCCTGAATGGTATTTTGTCATCACATTTTGCAGCGCATGGTGAAATAAGAATTATTGTGCTATCGTCGCTTGTAGAAACCAGTTTTTAAATGACTTGCACTAAGTCCTCTATTGCTTTGAGTATGCACCAGTCATGATTAGGGAACTGGAACTTTGAAGTCACTTCAAAGGGATACTTTGTGTTTTGTAATTGGTTTGTTTACGACAAAGACTTTTAAGTCTTCATCCATGATGACGTTCTGGAGCTTTTTAAAGCTTCACGTCATTATGGATGAAGACTTTTAAATTATGTATGAGGAGGAGCGCCCCAAAATCACCGCCTATGGTGCATGTGGCTGGGAGAGAATATCCAAGAAGATTTGGAAACCGGGACACCTTCATTTATGGCGCCTGAAGTAAGTCTAATGTCAAGCCTCACAAATGTCAAATTATTAGAAATTATAGCGTCTGACCTAGGCTATTGGTTGAAAACAGATAAACTATGAATTGCCCCGCATTCTTTTCAGTGTTAGTGGAGTAAGGGCCTGTTTACATTGAGGGAGGGTGCCCCGGCTAACCGGGCTACCCGGCCAACCGAGCTACTCTGGGAGGGCTAACTTCTCACACATTTCTTTAGAAAACGTATTGACGCGTTTACATGCGCGATGGGGTACCCCGCCTACCCGAGGTACCCTGTTTATTTGGCCATGGCACCCAGCTAGACGAGATAGCTTTTGGCATGTAAACGGTTCGTACCAGGTTATCCTTGAAAACATGGCTGCGTGAATTTTTCGTAGTTACCATTAGCCAGTGTTATCTGCCGAACAGAATGACGGTCCATGTGAAGAGATCATTGCAATAGATGAGTCTCAGACAGAGAACGGACCCGTACTTGTGCAGGAAGCTGAAATGAGATTCAGAAAGTTTCTTTGGTCAGCCATTTTGCTTGTTGTGCTTAGTGGCCGCTTAAAAGATAAGTCACGGTGCCCACCCACTGTCCCGCTTAGGTGAGTTGCATGTAATGGCCAGGATGGCGGGCTATGTGTCAACCCTTCTACTTGGGTAGCCCGATTAGTTCGGGCACCCTCCATCCATGTGAACAGGCCCTAAACCAGTCCGGGAGCACACGAAGGCAAGAGCACATGAACCATAACTCGTGCAAACGAGCTCAAGAGTACGTGCACATGCTCGAAAAAATGTTTGCACGAGGAGACGCCTGTCATGTGAGTTTGTGTGCTTGTTTCCTACGAAAAATGGGACTCGTTTTAGTCCAATTGTTAGTCTTCGCTTTTCGTTTAAATCTTCCTGTCATGTACCACCAAACAAAAGGTTTTATAAGCAAAAATATGGCCGTGCACGTTATTATTCCTTTTACATTTCTCCGTCGTCCTCTGCAAAACAGCAACGTGAAATGACTAAATTCTGCGTTTTCTGGAGAACGTGAGCCACAGCAGTTAATTTTTCCTATTTCTATTTGAAAATGAACACATTCGTAGCAAGTGTTAAAATACCGACAAACGGACTGAATCAATCTAAATAAATGAGAAATTCGAAAGTAAAGTTAAAACAGATAATTTACTACGCGTTGTCCTTGCCGTCGTATATGCGTAAAGTCCCTAATGATACAACCGTGACGACGTCTTGATTGTCATTGTGACTTTTTTTCAGGTAATTGAACACCAGCCATATGATTCCAGTTGTGACTGGTGGTCGCTTAGCCTCTTCCAGGCGTCCAGTACGTCAGTCAGGACGTAGCGCAGAAAACAGCGCGTGTAAAAAAAAAATAAATAAATAAATAAAAAGCGTGGCGAGAGGAAGCGAGAGAACGCCTGTGGGCAAACTTAACAAAAGATCGTCCCGGTATACCAGGATCTGGTATACCCTCCGATTGGTTAATTTTGGACAGATTTTTTCAACACTCGAGCATTACTGACGCAGATGAGATATACGATATGGCAACGGTCAGTGACCTTTCAACGGCTAACGCGAGTAACGCGGTGTTCAAATGTTATAAACATAATCTAAAAGATTTTCTCAAGATTTCTCCAAGTCAAGTGCCTTCGCGAAAAACAGAAGGATTTTATAATAGTATGGTCAATGAAAGATTCTTTGCAATCATTCCCACCGGTTTTTGAAAGAGTTAAATCTTTCAACTCTTTCCACGAGTTATGTCTCTGATGAATGGAGAAGCCGGCGCCGTCTTTACGATCATGGTGGCTTGTCTAGCTCTCGAGGCCATAATGAAAGACCAATTCGAACGGTTGAACACAATCGGAGTCGCAGCAACGGCAATGGATATGGACTAAGAGGTGGAGAAGAACCGGAAAGTGCGAGATTGTGTGTAAACATATGTAAATACGGTTCGTGACATCCGTGCATAATTTTGGCATTCTGTTTGCGGTATATTGACCTTTTACTTTGCAGAGTTTGACACCTTTGTGATTTGCCATGCGGTGTTTATGCTTTGTTTAGACTCATTTCTATTGCAAAATATGTTTTAAAGTCTCTAAGTGTTGGCTTTCAGTTCGAGGGGGAAAGTTTGAAATATTCCGTGAGCATGTTTCAAAGAAAGGTTGACAACTGAAAACCACAAGCAGGCGGTCATGTTATGGGTTCTCTGTAGGTGGTCTATAAGGAGGCGGAATGACCTCAGAGGAGGTTGGACACGGTCCGAAATGCAGCATGGGTAAATAATCCAATACGCTTCAGTTTACGCAAGCTCTCGTGGCGTTCGGATCTCTGACCAGGCGACCGAAGATACGCTTAAAGCGCAATTTCGCTCATTTTTTTCGATATAAATGCTGGACATCGAACGTTCTTGTGCCCCACAATTCTTTGGATTGCCTTACCTACACATGGTGATCGATGAAGACAACAAAATCGTGGCTTTTGCTGATCGAGTCCCAGAGTAAAGATGAGCCCGCGCACGATCGACCGATCAATTGAGATCTACAAACGCATGCAGATAGATCTCTACAACTATTTCCTCTACTTATCCTGCCATTTTGTAACGTATGGCAACACTTGAATACCTGTGCTTCCCGAGTAATGCAGGTTTACCCTTCTCATCGAATTGCCTTGAATAAGTCGCGACTAAAAATTTTAGCTTGAACGCAAGCTTGAATGCAAATTGGTTATTTACTTCAGGCTGCCTGTTATTGTTTACATTTAATTATACGTTTATGGCTCGAATGTTCTACGTTATCATTTTACAGCGAGCTCCAGAGACACTGTTTATGCACTGTGCCAACATGTCATATATGTATTATTGCCTGAGATATAGTTATTTATCAACAGAAGTTAGTAACTGAACATTAAGGTCTGTAAAATATCTGTTTGCAAGTAAAGGTCAATCTTTTTTTCAGTGATGTCATAGTTACTAGTGTGTATAAGCAGTTTGCAACACTGTAGCTAAATCTGGTCATGG
>JAHPZR010025824.1:0-60000 GCA_019787425.1 Platygyra sinensis
CATAGGCGTACGAGCCGGGGGGGCGGGGGGGGGGCTGCAGCCCCCCCAGTCGCAGAAAATTTTGAGATTTTTCGGGCAAAACGCTGATGATTCGGGCAAAAGTACTCGGGAGAAAGCATTCTAAAAGGTACTCAAGGCCTGGCTTGTAGGTTACTTTCACTAGCGTTTGTCTTGTCAAATCGGAGTTAAGGTCAAATGATCTAAGGATCCACAATTGCAGGTATTCTGTTTTGGAAAAGCCATATGCCAATTAAATGTGTACCGTGGGAATCCATGATGTTATTTCCATTAGTGACAAAAGGATGAAAGCAAAGGACGACCAAGATGGGCTCCTGCCAAGACTTATGTCTTTGTGGTGGCTCTGAAAAGAGCCCTTTTGAATGGCTCCGCAAAGTGCCGGTTTAAAATTTTCCTGAACTTCTCGCACGAGGAACAATTAACTGTTTCTTTTATAAGTTTCTGATTTTACCAGGCTGTCGAATGAAGTCATAGGCTAGGAGTATGCAATGTTTCAAAATAACTACAGTGGAATCCTGATTTCTCTAACCCTCATTTTTTCGATCCTCCCGATAACTCAAACCAATAGTCGTTTCCCTCTCCTCAGTCAAACGCCATAATTTCACGAACTGTCCGATTTTTAAAAGCAATTTTCATCAGTTCCCTTGGATGTTCCAAAAAATCGGAATTCGGCTGTGTTTCCGTAATGATAACAGTTTCATTAGACGTAAGAATTGAGAACGTTTTTGTTTTTACTGCGATTTGAGTACGTATATACAACTGACACTTTCGGGCATTTTGTAATTTTTCGGGCAATAAGGTCACCGCCCCCCCAAGTCCGAGGGTGCCCGTACGCCTATGGTATTCCAGGCGCAAAATAGAATGACACAGGAAATTACTACCTATTTTTTTTTCAGCTCGCGAGCTGCGGAGAACAGCGAATCATGCAATTTATCAGTTCCAGCGCGCGGTGCGGTGAGATTTCCACAACTGGCCCGCCACAGTGGGCTAAATCCATTGTGCTGATCTATTTTCCTGTAACGAATTTACGTGTAATTGTCACATCTTTTGCCCTTCTTAAGCTGGCCTTCACACGGCAAACTAAAGTTGGCAAACTCGTGTTGCAAACTCAAGTTGGTGTGTTGGAACGGCACAAAAACAGTCGGCAAACAAGTTGGCAAACTGTAAGCGAAAAATAGAACTTTCCACTATTCTCGCCTACTTTTTCACCAACTTTTTCGTGTTGATAAACTCGTATTTGACGTGTGAACGATTGGTAAAAGTGTGTTGGTAGCTGTCAACCAATAAAAACACGCGCTAGATTCACGTGATTTGCGTGACACTCTCCAAAATGGCGGACACACCTAACGAACGTGAGGCAACGTTTCGATTCATCGAGGAAGATTCGAGGACATTTCGTCTCCAGTATACAAAGGCACAAAAAAAGCAAACATATATAGAACAGCTGTGACTGTGCGCTCCAAGGGAGGGATTTCTGCTGATATACGGTTGTCCAAATCTTTATATTTTTCCAGCGCTTTCGGTTTCTTCTCCAGCGATCAACATAAAAAAAGACCAACAGACACAAGCGGCAATTCTACGTAAGTGCTACTGCACTACGTCGGCCATTTTGCAAATTTAGCGTGGTGTTGGGCGATTTGTGACTTCGAGTTTATACGTGTGAGAGGCACGGGTTGGCACAACTTTTTGAAGTTTTCCAACACGAGTTTGCCACTTTAGTTTGGCCGTGTGAAGGCGCGCTTGTAGGACTTCCACATCGACAATTGAGTACCAACGCACAAATTTATCTCTATTCACCTTTAAAATTATACTGTAAATAATTTCAGTCGAGTGTTTTGACGTCGTGAGAGCTTGTGGCTGTTTGTAGCTTGGTGACTGTATGTACCCAGCTACCAAGATCGAAGCTTTCAATCATCCCCCCCCCCACCCCGGCAAACTCCCCGGCGTTTAAATTTTTGGAAAGTGTTTGTTTCAATCCCCCCTCACCGGGCCGAAAACACCTATTCACATACCCCCCACCCCGGGAAAATTCAACCAGATTGCTGCTTTGACGTTTCAGTAGTCTTCTATTTAGCTTCAGAAGCGGTGCCTGTAAACCATGGTATTTATTACAGATTAACACATATCCTACATATTTATAAATATATAATCGTTCCTTAACACACTCTGCAACATTACGGAACACAGATGTGGTAAAAAGCACATTAATTCTAGTTCCAATTGTGTTTCAAATCAAGTTTATTATTATTCTTATTATTATTATTATTATTATTTTATTGACTATTATTATTAATTATTATTAGTACTAGTTATTATTATTATTAATTATTATTATTATTATGATGATGTGTGATGTAAGGTTCTTTTGGGTTTTCAACCAATCCGCCTCGGAATACGCAATCTTTTTGCGCGTTTGACATTCCTCACAAGTTTGTCTCCACTGTCTCCACACGGGACATCAGCGCGACTCGTAATATGAAATCGTGGTCTAGCGATCAATATCCCCCACCCCCTATATGATTCGAGTGGTGATCAAATGCCCTTCCTCCCGGGTAGGAAATAGGCGTCGAACTGCCCGGGTTCAGAGCCACCCTTAAATTTTCGAAAATTTAAGGTGGCTCTGAACCCCCTTCGTAGAGTTTTTTTTTAACTTTGCAAAAAGTTGCATCTTATCATGTTGATTACAATTCGATAATAAAAAATGGGGGTCACCGAGCTCGTTTTTGAGTTATAAGCGCTTAAAGCTAAATTAAGCGGTGTTTTTAGCAGGTCATATTGTTGCTATGGTAACCTATTGTGCCACAAAAATAACAGCAACTTGTTCCCCGATGATTGGGTAGTTTGTTGATACCATGACTTTGGCATCAACCGGTATAGAGTGGTTGTAATGACCCATCAAACTGTGAGTCTTGGAAAATACTGGAAACTGTTTTCAGCCACCTTAAACCTCCGAGTCTAAGCAAACAGAACAGATGAACACAAACTGGGACATTTCGCGCAATCCAAGACATCAAAGCAGAGCGCAAAATAGCGCGTTCTAAGTGACATGTATGTATTTATTATTTTTAGCTTTCATTTCTGTTTTACGTTTGACAATCATAATTTGCAGGGAACTCATGCATTGAATTCAAAGTACAAATACCGCCATATTTTTCGATATCGTGAGGCATTACCAACAAAATATCCCCCCCCCCAAACCCACCCCCCCCAAAAGTCACACACAGGTAGCCAAAGCATCAGTATGTTGAGCATCATACATTAATGTAAAAGCTAAAGATGTCAGTGAGAGTCACATATTGTTAATTTAACAATGCAACACAGAGAAACTAGTAGGCTGGCTGAAACACAACAGATGTTCTTTTGTTTAACGTTTCACATTTAAAGTAATGCACCTATCAATGTTTGACCCCACGGATGATGGGGAGGTGGGGGGGGGGGGCCGGAGCAACCCCAGGGGGAAGTAAGACTTCGTTAAAAGCGTAGGTGGGTTGAGATTTTGACATCGACAATGGATCCCTAGGGTGGAAAGTTTGACTCGACCGCCATCTTAAAAAGTTGAGAGGATCTGAGAATGAGTGACGAGTGGTGCGCCATCTTGGAACATACCCAGAATTCATTAGAGCGAGTTTTCTGCATCCAAAGAGTACAGTACATTGTAAGGAGTATTGTGTTTTTTTAAGCAAAAATGTTTTTATGCCCATCAGTGCTCTGTCTTTTAAGTTCTATAACATAAGATATTTTTCCTTCAGCTTTGAGAAGAAATATTCGTACAAAATCTCACTTAGATCAAAATTTACTTCCTACTTACATGTCTTCACTAGATGACACCCTGCCATAAGTTTTCAATATTCTCTGTGTTTATAGATTTGCTGGTATACTCCAAATATAAAATTAAATGAAATTCTGGTCAATTCTGGACCTCAGTTACAAACATCAGTTGAATGAAAGCAGAATATATATGACCTATTCCAGGTGTGACATGCAAATGAATCCAGAAACCTGTGCCAAATCTCACCAAAGGATGACAAGTAGCTAGTGCTTTTAATAATATTTATTTAATCTTACTTTCTGATACTTCTGCATTAATTTTTAAGAATTCTACCCTATAAATTTGTGTCTACAAGAAATACAATTTGTGGTCCCCAGGGGTGGGAATTTGACTTATAATTAATTGAGACCCAAGGGTGGGGAAATTGACCTTTGAAAACCTGAAAATGTCAAATTTCCCCTGGGTTGCCCAACCCCTCCCCCCCTATCCTGGGGCAAACCATTAATAGGTGCATCACAAAAACAATGTTTGTAAACAAATGTCTTCAATCACTATAGTGTAAGGTCTGTAAGATGCAGCCCTAATTAAATGTACAGTCATTAACAAAATTAGTTATGAACTTCCGTATAAGAGATTAGTATAATTATATTATGTAATCATACGGTTAAGAGTTCGATTTGGGATTGATTTGCACGAGTGAGTTTTTGAAAACAAATCTCACAAGTGCAAATTAATTTCAAATTGAACGAGAAAAACCGTATGATTACTTGTTAATAATACAAATATGAAAAAATTTGCGCGGTAAAAGTGCCGAAAGATTTTTCTTGAAGCCATTTTTTCGCATCCTCGAAAACCTTTGTCAGAGTTTCCATACAAAATTTTTGGTATTGCTCTACATGATATCATTGGCCTACAAAATTTGTCATTTTATTTCTGTCAATCATAATTCAGAATTACAATGTGTAATTTGCACTGGTGTTACACTGTTTGCACCAGTGTTACACTTTTTGCGCTGGTGTTACACTTGAACTGCAATGCTCTCAGCCAATCAGAATCAAGTAATGTTTTCATGTGTATTATTATATGGGAAATACTGCTGTTGCTGTTAAGTGTAGGAAATGGGTAATAAAATTTTCCTTTAAACTTACCTAAGTTACTTTATTGTTGTTTCTTGTGATTCTACAACGTTGAAGACCTCTCAACGTTAAATAAGGCTTTAACGAGGAGGTTGGTTTTCCACCCCAAGAAGCGAAAACCAACCTGTTCACATAAGGTATTAACCTATTGCTAAGAAGCTTTTAACGCTGTAAAAGGATAAGAAATGAGAAGAAGACAACTTCGTTGAGTTTAACATAGGAAAAATGTAATGCTGCGTTTTTGAGCAATTTAAAGCGACAAAAGTATTTAATATACAATCTCTTATAGCGTATGTCATGCTTAATTATTAACTTACACTGTTCACAGCCCTCTATTTTTATTTGATTGTTGAATGTGCAGAGGTAATCGTGAGAGAACTGGATGCCAGTGCAAACCAGAAGACTCGACTGGGTAGGGGTAGGGAGCGAAAAAAAAAATGGAGGGGCTGTAGACATCTCTGGAAAAAAGTGCAGAATTCTCTGTTTCTCCAGAAACGATATATATCAACTCTATGCAACAGCAAAAGAAATGCAAATATGAAAATGTTGAAACAAATAGAAGAGATGAAAGAGTTAATTATCATTATCATTATCATTTTCATATATCCTACATAAATTAGAAGGACTGCTTTATTTCTGCTTTCTTCCCATGTTAGCAGCTTTTCTTGTTGTTCACAAAGTCATCTATTGACGACGACATTCTCAACACATGAACACATGTACGTTGAATTGTTTGCAAACTGATACTTGTAATCAATTAAATAGAGGATATTACACGGTGGCAAGAAGATATGAATTTTATGTTTGAGTGGCAAGAACAATATCTCACGATTGAGCATAGCGAATAAGTGAGATATTGTTCTTGCCATGAGAACCTAACATTCATACCTTCAAGCTAACGTATAATGTTCTGTTTATTATATAAACATACTGATGACAGCATTTGTAATGATTTTCCGAAGATTTCCGACCACTTTCTGAAGATTTCTGACGATATTCCAACATTGTTGCGAAGGCCAGATGAACGTTCCCGAACATTTTCCGAGAATTTCCCAAAATTGCCGAAGACTTTCGAGGAAGAACCGAAGATGTTTCAATGATACACCAACGAATTTAAGTACAGTTTAAGAAACAAACTTGATATCAGTGAATTCATCGATATCTTCACATGTGAGAATATCATATCTTCAAATGTGAGGACATTCTCGTCCCCAGAGCCTACGATCCTTCTGGCCTGTGGTTGGGATCGAGAGCTCGGACCCGATTTTCTGAGCATGCGCAGAGTATTCTTTTCGCATTGCCAACCAATCAGATTTGCTGGATTTGACGGGAAGTCTGTGAAACACAGACTTCCGGTGTTGGACCAAACCAGAGCTCTCGATCCTAACCACAGGCCAGAAGGATCGTAGGCTCTGGGGACGAGAATGATGTGAGGATAACCTATCGTTTTTACCAATTTGTTACCACTCAGGATACCACTGACATTTGTATAATAAAAAAAGCAACTTACTGCTCAAATTTTTTTGGTCTGATTTAGTTAATTGGTCAGGGGGTGTAGCTGTTAGTAACAAGATGATAACAGGGGGAGGAGCCTAATAAGTTCGCTTTTTTCCAAAGATGTCTAGAGAGTCTCTAGTATTCTTGCTTGCTTTACTCACAAAGCACCCCCACCCCCGTATGCTTCCTGCTTGCTTCACGCGCTTTTTCTTTTGCGTGTGTAAATAGAGAGGCTGTGAACAGTCTATTATTAACTACACTGTATGCTCTAGTGTATATTTAATTAAGGTTGAACTCTTACAACTTATGTTGATTATGACGCTCATGTACGTACTGAGCTAGGGCTACCTGTGAAAATAATATAGCTCTAAGAATATTTGGAAGTTCTAAATGTTTCAATTGTTTCTTTTCACCGAATTTACATGTATACTGGACTGAAAAAATTTGTAGGGAAATGTTAGGTGGATCAGTCATGTTTCTACGTGTTGACTTCGAGTAAGGTTAAGACAGAAAAATGGCTTTAAATGTGTTTCAGTAGATATTTGCCATCAATTAAAGGCTATTTAACAACACGACGAAATATGCACCTTACTCAAGATGGAGCCAGTGATAGAAAACAAATGTCTACCGTAGTTCAATTGTATATCTGTGCTTTGAAGCTATTAACAACACGACAAAATATGCACCTTACTCGATCAAGATGTAGGAAATGAGAGAGAACAAATTGTCTTGTTCAATTGTACATCTGTACTTTTAGTAGAACATGATCCAGTGAATTTCATTTTCACATGGCCTTTCTTGTTATAGAAATACTAAACCAATTAGACAGCTAAATAAATATGCAGAAGAATTTTCACAGAATTCTCATCCTCAAGATATGGCACCAGTGAGGGAAAACAAATTGTTTAGTTCAATTGTAATATCTGTACTTTGAGACTGACAATAGCAGAACAATTGATCCAGTGAATTCCATTTTCACATGGCCTTTCTTATTGTAGAAATACTAAACCAAAGACAGCTAATTAAATATGCACAAATTAGTAACAAATGGCCATTTCTGCATGGGGTGACCCCTAACTTGAAAAGAATAAAATATTTTGACTTTAATGTTTAGCCATAATCATAATTACTCACCAAACCCAACATTTGTGCCAAGTTTGAGCAATAGTTGTGATTTGAGCTGTATCGCTTGCTGCCTTGTTTTCTCATGGACTGACTCTTAAAAATCTAAAAATAATAAAAATTGATTTTAGAAAATAGCCCTAAATAATATATGTGCACTGACTGGTTTAAAATCATGCTTCATTTAAACAATTACAGATGTAGATTATGAGCTTGAGATTTCTATTAATTAGATTATAAGCTCAAGATTTCTATTGTGTGACAGTTGACGAGGGCGCAGCCTGAGTCAACTGTCATGCATAGAAATCGAGAGCGAATAAACTAGTTGTTTTATTATAAATCTACTAGTGGTTCAAAACTAATTCATCTAAATCCTCTTTACTGACACCTCGAAAACACAAAAAAGCCACCCCCAGTGCACACTGCTACGTTACTCACTAGCTATCACAGAATAGAACGTGAGTAGCGTAGCCAATCAGAGGATGTCATTCGTGATAGAACGCTAGTAGATTTATCCTATATAAAAAATAGTCAGAGTGTTTCTGTAGAGGAACTTTTGGTGTTGGTTGTCTTAAGGAAACTGATATTCCTAAAACAAAATATTTTGCCCTGGAAGCGGAGCTTTCAGAGGGCACATATGCTAGTTTTAAAAACACCAAATTTCCAAGGGCAACTATCAGATTGATAGTTCTGACACATATTATAAACACACTATTCTCTCTGTTGTCGATCCACGCGAAGTTAGTCACCAAGGTGGCAGCATGGCCGAGTGGCTAGAGCGTCGGAGTTGAAATCCGTACGTCACAGGTTCAGATCCCGTCCTGACCGCTAGCTGGTGTTGTTCTCAGAAGCCCCGAGTTCAACTTCTCGGTTACGATTGTAAATAGCCAACTGGTCTGCCTCCCGCCAGTTGAGATTCTTAACCTAGTTATGTTTGTTTGGATATTAATTTGTCATTGTTTGTTTGCATTGGTCCTGAATACGCCCGTTGGGGAGTGGCCAATTACGTATACAGTACACAATGCACATACATGCAAGGTTTAACTAAAATATTTGCATTACATCAAGCACTGTGGAATGCACCACTATATATTCAAAATCTTCAACTCTTGTAAAAATTTTGATATTGGCATACATGTAGACGACCTCAATCTTGAGAATGATATTTGATACATTGAAATGTTGATTAACTTAAGTTCTAACTTTTTTTAGGTGAAAGTTGTAAAAACCAAAAGTAAAATTTGAAACGGAAATCAGACAAAAGCTACAATTTCAATTATTTATTTTCTTTAAGCCTGCTTCCTTACAGAAGAATTTTCACGGACTAGTACTATCCGTCCAGGTTTATATTTTCGTTGGATGGGCACTTTGGGCTGATAGTGTATCTACACTATCGCATCAAGTGATCAACTTAAACCAATAAGAATGGGACAAACTTTAGTGGGAAACTATAATTAAACAATGGAGTGTTTCTGTTGAGGAAATATCAGCTGATACTTGCCCCATGAAAATTTGACATTCTAAAAACAAGTATTTGCCTGAGAAACAAACCTTAATGGAGAACAAATATGCTAGTTTTAAGAACATCAAATTTCCAAGGAGCAATTAACTATCAGGCCAATATTTCCGAGACATAAACACTCTATTGTCTTTATTGTTCACCACTGAATTTTCTTCCATGGGCCAATTCAGAAATCATAATTATTGAATTATTTTCAACTTTTTTAGATAAAAGCTGTGAAAGCCAAATGTAAAATTTGGAAAAAAAAAAGAAAAAACAGACAAAACTCAGTCTTAATGCAATTTCACTTTTTTTCTTTTCTATAAGCCCGCTTGGTTACAGAAAATTTTCACTGTATATTTCTCTGACGGGCACCATGGACTGATAGTGTCTCTGTGGATGAACACCATCACTTCACATGATCAATTTAGACCAATAAGACTTGGAGAAAATTTAGTGGTGAACTATAATGGCTGATAGGGTCAGAGCCACCTTAACTTAATGATAGTTTTATGTGTGGCACTGAGCCCTACCTACAAAATTTACTTTTCCAAAAGTTTCATCTTATCATGCTTATATATCAAAAGTTGATAATATAAAAGAATTTTGCTGTGCCATTTTTGAATTATTTAAGAAACAGAAAACATGTACCGTGTTTCTATCGCGTTATACAAACACGAGTGGAAGTTTGGGAGAACGAGAAATGCTGTGGGAACACGAGCCGCACCCGTGTAAAATAACCCCATGGAACTCCATGGAATTCCATGGAAGTCCATGGAACTCCATGGAACTCCATGGAACTCCATGGAACTCCATGGAACTCCATGGAACTCCATGGAGTTCCATGGGGTTTCCATGGATGATCCATGGAACTCCATGGAACTCCATGGAGTTCCATGGAGGGTCCATGGAATTCCATGGAGGGTGCATGGAATTTCATGGAGATTCCATGGAACTTCATGGAGTTCCATGGAGATCCATGGAACCTCCATGGAGCTGCATGGACTTCCATAGAACCTCCTTAGAACTCCATGGAAGGATAAACATTCCATGCAAAGTGATCATGCATGGTCAGTGTCTGTTCCATAAAAACCAAAGGAAGTTGAACCTCCTTAGAACTCCATGGAAGGATAAACATTCCATGCAAAGTGATCATGCATGGTCAGTGTCTGTTCCATAAAAACCAAAGGAAGTTGATGATTGCATTACTTATTAAAAATATAACATTCAGCAATTGACATACATACATGTATATCATGCATGGTCAGTGTCTGTTCCATAAAAACCAAAGGAAGTTGAACCTCCTTAGAACTCCATGGAAGGATAAACATTCCATGCAAAGTGATCATGCATGGTCAGTGTCTGTTCCATAAAAACCAAAGGAAGTTGATGATTGCATTACTTATTAAAAATATAACATTCAGCAATTGACATACATACATGTATATATCACTACCAACTGCAGTTTCATAAAAATCCCATGAAATACTTATGAAAAAACAACGAATCTTTTTCAGGGCCATGAATATTGCATTTTCCATTTTTCATGGCCTCATTGAAACCCATTAATTTCTTTATGAAAATTATATCATGGCTCGTAAAAAAAAAACGTTTTTTAATGGCCATGAAAAAGTTGGTGATGATCTAAAACCGAATTTAAATGCAGGTCATGAAAATCTGTTTTCATAGCCATGAAAATTCACGAATAACCGAAGTTAAATTAATGGGCCATGAAACATGTATCAGTAGATTTCATGACCCATGAAATTGCCCTGGAAGTTGGAAATGTACTGACTCGACCCGAATTTAATAGGTAAACTAAAGAATCTTACTTGAGGTGTTCTTAACAAAGGTTGGAATTGTGTTGTGAAGAGTGATCATCGCAGTAAATTTTCCAATTTAAGCAATTGGAAAGAAGAAGCCTGAAAAAAATCAGGGCTTCAAACGGGATTCGAACCCATGACCTCCGCGATACCGGTGCGATGCTCTACCAACTGAGCTATGAAGCCACACATTGGGAGCAAGGTCAATTTATTGAGTTCATATTTTCCCGTGCAGTGAAATGATGTGAAGTATATATGAAATAATTCATATTTGTACTGCGGTTATAGAATTGGAATTGTTGGAAATTTTTTGTGAATGGAGTTTTTCAGGCTGAGTACACAAGTCAATTTCTCGGGATTTCTAGAAATTACATAGTTTATTGTCTGATCACTGATTTTTATTAAAACCTGATGACAAAATTATAAATACCGGCAATGTCGATATCAAGGCCACAACTGTTTATCTCCAGACTACAGTTTCGTGTCTTCATCATATGCATTACTGTATGCCTCCTCTTTCTCGTAAAAAGGCCGATTATTTTGCCATTCTGTAGTAGTTAAATAGCTTGGAATAGCTAGCCACCTCTCCAAATGATATCTGAGTACTTTCCAGCTCATGGCAGGTCTCTAAATCGTGTAAAAAAGCCGAGTTCTTTTGTTGAATGCGAACATGCCCTAAATGAGCGGCCATGTTGAATTTGAATGCTGCCAGACCCTGGGAACGAGTATTCTGACCCATGATGCAATGCAGTGAAAAACGCGGTCGATTTCAACGGTCAAACGATTACAGCAGTGTGAAGACTTCGAAAAGCCCTGGGAAATGAGTTTAAAAGCAACAACATCTGGATTTTTTGGCTCTAGGAACAATTGTAAGTATGGAGAATCGTAAACCTTCTGGATTAGGACTTTGAAAAAAACTGTTCTTGATGATCTGTACTGCAATGATTTACATGTATCACGTTCTAAACTCGATCTTGGCCATGGGAAAATTATGCTCCAGCCAGTTTTGATCTTTGTCTTTCTTCTTGTCCATTTCAGCTTTTATGCGTTGATCTGAAATCATGTTTCTCTTATGAGCAATTGCTTTTAGTTAACATATAGACTTTTAAGTGGTGAAACTGAACAAAACTTATTGTCTGATTTTAATCACATGCTGCTGGGTGTTTTTGTTGTAGTTATTGAAGCACGAAAGCTTGAAGACTAGTACATTCACTTGGTTGAAAAGCTATCAATTCACAAACATAATCGATGCTACTGTCAGTATTTCCATCATAATCTGTGGGATCCAACTCAAAATACACAGCAGTCTTCGAGGCAATAATTCTAACTTTGAAGTTTATGCTCAATTATGTTAAGAAAATTAGTAAGCTAAAATATATTGTATGCCATATTAGAGAAGCCTTTGACTTTAGGAAATAAAAGAATTCTTGAACAGAAACAAGATATTTTGATGTCAGCTGGTCTTTAATCTCCTTTTGGATATGTGACAAAAAATAGATGATATAGATTCTTGTAAGAACAGGGCTTCTGATAGGGTGCGAAAAAAAATAGGAAATTATCCGGCCCTTTTAAGTCTCATTATGCGGCAAGAAAGGTCTATTATGCGATAAATTATGCGATTTCATTTTAGCTAATTTAATCTTGTTTTATTAGGTCTTAGAGGAGCACGATTCATTTTTTTGCTGTTCAAGAAGCAATTAGAGCACATAGGAATGATGGAAACAGCTGAAATAAATCATTTGAAATGTTGCCTCATTTTAAATAATTGAAATCAGCTCAGATTGTGAATTGGGTCAATTAGTGTTACATGCAAATACATGTATTAAACTGAAAACAACTCCAGTGGACACAAGCATAGCTCATTTGCAGTGATAAATATGTTTAATATCG
Source organism: Platygyra sinensis (assembly GCA_019787425.1). NCBI lineage: Eukaryota > Metazoa > Cnidaria > Anthozoa > Scleractinia > Merulinidae > Platygyra > Platygyra sinensis. The sequence goes on from JAHPZR010025824.1 coordinate 12,757, forward strand.
ACCTCTATTGATGTTTATTTTCTTGCTGGGCATGCATGAAGTTATCACCTCTAATAAGAAAAGCAGACAACTAAATTAATGTAGTTGGGGCAATTTCCCAAGCGCGTTTTTTTCCGCGTTCCGCTTGTGTGACTCTGCCTCAAGGTGCTTGTCCACCACACACTTTCGTAGATGATCCACTACTATGTTGCAGGAAGAGCAGAACAACAGATCATCGTCAACATGAAACGTATGGCGTTCCATCCCCGCCAAAATTCAATGTTGCATTTTACATTCTACTTTTCGCATTTTATCCTACATTTGTTGTTTGACATCTGAGTTTACACTTTCGTCATTCAACTTTCCTCGTGCAACATTCAAGTTTTTGCCCTGTACATTCAACTTTTCGTACGCAATATTCAAGTTCACGTTCAAGTTCAGCGGGTTGTACTTCGAAGTTTTCACATTCAATATTGACCATTTGCCAATCAAGTTTTTGCTTTCAACATTTGACTTTACGTATTTCTTTAGCAAGTTTGCATTGTACATTCAACTTTTTAAATTGTACTTTCATCCGCTGGTCATTCACCTATGGTAATCGTGGGCTCAACTGACCCAGCCCACCCCCGCTAACATTACGATCGAAAGACTTCCTACAGGAGTGGGGTCGGGTGACCTTCGCCTGTCCCTACAGTAATTTTTCGTGGCACTTCTTGTCAAATATGGCCGATCACCAGCCGAGTTCTACACAGCCCGCGGCGGCGGCGGCGCCCACGGCTAGTTTGAGTGACGTGAGGGCCACTCTGTTGAGAGTGGCTGATCGCCTTTCCTCGTTGGAAGAACCTAGACCCTCAAGTAGGTACATGAAGATGCTTTTACAGTAGATCTCGTGAACAGACAAGCAGCGCACCTTGTCAGTTTTTGCACGGCGTGCTACCGATCATACAATAACATAGTCAAGTTCAGTATGCTTTGCTTTTAATTATCTTTTCTTAGTGTATTTTGTTACTTTTGGGAGCAGGACTTTGATGATGGGTAATATGTTGAAATAAACCTGAAAAATGACAGAAAATCCCCGAAAATCCCACTCGATCTGTACATGTACACACAGCGGGCTAACGGTGGAGCACGTGCTCAGCCAGCTCAGCCGTACATAGCGGGGGGCAGGGGGGGGCAGTTGCCCCGCCAGAAAACTAATAGGGGTGAAAACAAAACGTCCGACTAGAAACCCTGTCTGTATACGGGAGATCCCTGTGAAGGTTTGTGGAGTTGCCCCCGCAGACAAAAAATCCTAGGTACGGCCCTGTGGGGGACGACAGGTCGCTAAATTTACGAAAGTTTTCGCTTTTAAGCCCTGCGATAAGACAATCGCTGAAAAGTTATAAGCCTTTTACTTGGCATATGACCAAACAATTTGATAATTGACATCCTCAGAGACTTCCACAGAGAAATAGCAATAGGGAGACTTTGGCGACGATTGCTTACGTGGTCACGTGGACATAGTCTGCACAAAAGAAGAACAAAGGGCTGGTTGGCTGGATAGTGATGAGAATCGGAGTTGGGTGAAGGGAAATTTTAAATTTATTTTTAAATAATCTAGCTGAATAAAAATAACCTAGGTTGAAATTATATTTACCTGGTTTTAAAAAAAAATACCTATTAAGAAATTAAAAATGAACTGAAATAAAAAAAAAATTAAATATAACATATCTATTCCATCTGTTTATGAAAAGCATATTTAAAAGCCCTTGGAGGTTACATTTTTGTTATTCCAGTGTTACAGATACATGTTTTTTGCTTTCTTTTTAGACAGCTCCAGACAGTTGCAGCATCAGTCAAATGCTGCTAGTCCTCTTTCTGTTTCTGTAGTTGCAGAGCAGCGAAGGCTGTTTGGTCATGGTAGCCATGCAAAACGACCACGTTCATCCAACTCTCTTTCAAAATCCAAACGAGGTGCAACATGTACCCTGAAGTTTGTGTGTTTGGCTTCTAAGGAAGAGGAAGACCGTCCTCCATTGTCAGTGAAAGAACGAACTGCACTTGCAAATGCTGGCCTAGGTGATGCAAGTATCACCTTTGGAATTAATAAGAGCTCTGTCTATAATGGAATCATAGAGAGATTTCCTAAATTGAGTGAAGTTGGAGGTTTTGACTTGATGCTTTTTCAGAGAGGTACAGGGGAGGACGCAGGATTTCATAGAATTCACCCCCCACACACAGCTCTACGGCTGAAGGAGTTGTGTGGCCAGGCCAAAATTTACATCCGACCGCTTCAGAAGGACATTGTTGTAGCGGGTGGAGAGGATAGAGAAGAGGTATTTAAGTTGGATAGCAAAGATTGATCATCTACATGTACAATGAGTATTACTTTGTTTTTCTGTTTTGTTGTTAAAATAAATAATTTTCAGCATTTCTTCTGCTAACTGAGAGTATGGTTTCAGCTCAGTAGCCTTGTTCTTTACCCCCCAATGTAACCACCTTTGCTGTAAATGTTTTATCTGAGCACAAGCACTGACCACCATTGCCAGATTAGCTTGCCACCAGGGCCAGACATCACACACAGTTAAACACTAATTTGGCTTAAGATATACATGTACATATTATGTTTTATAATTTTTTATACTTCCCATTTAGATTGAAAGTGATGTTCCCTTGATTAAATGCTTTACGTGTGGTGCAGACATTGTTATGACTGACATGCAGCACCACCAGGACACTCACCAGCAAGAGAGCCAAAGTAAGCAGGAAGACAGAAAGGAGCAGCGTGAAGACAACTCAGAATTCAATGCTGGTCAGTATATACTTACAACTATTGTAGCATTTTGATTTGCAGTACGATTTTTGTTTCAAGTTTAAGTTTATTTGCCTTTTTAGTTAATATATTAATTATTACAAGTGGCAATGTAAGGCGAGGTGACCTAACATTACAGGTAGAATGTTGTACATGAAAACTCCGCAATGGATAATATATGTTTTTCTGTAACATTTCTAAAGATTATGATGGTGACTGGGAACCTCCCCAAATGCTCTTGCCTTCTAAGCAGCAACCACAGCAGCAGTCGGAGCAGCAGGAAGAAGGTGTGTATTAGGAAGTGAGAACTTCCACTGAATAGTTTAACTCACAGTTCATGTTAGTTAATAGATATGGGAGATAACAAAAAAAAACAAAATACAATAGTTACAATAGTAACAAAGGGCAAGCAACAACAATAGGAAATCATGTTTGCCACCTGACAGTACTATATCCTCATTCCTGCCTCATACATCTCTATATTTATCAAACTTCAAACATACAATGTGGCTTATTGCCCTCTCTCTCTCTCTCCTCTCTCTCTTGTTCAAGGTCCAGCTGTAGCAGTTAGTGATTATGATGATGATGATGTACAGCAAGCAGGTACATCGGAATCAAACACTGATAGAAGTGTTGCTAACCTGGCTGCAGTGTTTCCAGGAATTCCAACCCAGATTGTCCGAAATGCAGTCATAACATATGGAAGTGCAGAAAGAGCAGTCAACAGTCTCTTAAGTTACAGATCAACAGAAGACTCAAGTCCCAGGTCTGAAGGTGGTAGTTCTGTGGATACACAAGAATCAGAAGCAGGGAATGCAAAATCTGAATCTTTAAGCCAGGTATTGCAAAGGCTTAGGTCGAAGATGTCTGCAAGAGGAATGAGAGAGAAAATCAAGATCGACCCAGATGATCAAGTCATGGATGTTTTCTCTTATTATAAGAGCCCAGAGTTTGATCAGTTGATACCGATAGCTATGGTGGTGAAAGGGCAACCTGCAATTGACACTGGCGGGGTTCTCAGACAAGTATTCAGTGAAGTTTTTCTGTCTATCGTTAACAACGAGGGTGGCCTCAAGAATGTCTTTACTGGAGAGGATTTCAGGAAAGTCCCTGTATTCACCAACGAACTTGTTGTCAACGGATTTTTTGAGGTTTTAGGAAAAATGGTCAACCACAGCATCATTCAGTGTGGCACTGGCTTCCCTTATCTGGCCCCAGCCATATACTGGTACCTGGCCACAGAGGATATACAAGTTTCAATTGGATATGCATCACGCACTGATATAAGCAACAAGAATTTGGACATGTTAATTGATCAGGTATGTAATTCAAATATTTGCAAATTGTGCATTATGAATTGTATTTGCCACTTTTAGTATTACAGTGTAAGTACTCAACAAACAAGAGTGCGGTCTTTATAGGAAACTGTCATAGTGAGGTCTTGGTATTTAGCAATTATTGAATGAGGCGAAGTAGGATATGAAGAATTCTGCAGATCAAGGAGGGTGTTATCCACACAGGCCGAAGGCCGAGGTGGATAACACTCTCCGAGATCTGCAGAATTCTTCATATCCTACGAAAGCCGAATTCAATAATTGCTTTATTATTCATTCAAAATATTTCCCCATTCTTAAAGGAGTTTCGCCATTTCGCTCTTTGTTTTTCCGCTCACCAAAAATAACAATCTCGTCCCCAGGTTTTCTCGGTCAACGGTTCAATAATTTCAGCGGGCTGCACTTTTGACGTCATTGGTTCAATAATTTTCAGCGGGCTGCACTTTTGACGTCATTGATGCAATATGACGAAGATTCTTTCCAAATTTGGTGAACAGCAGCTGGTTATGGTGAATTGCGCATGTGGTTTTAACCAATCAGAAACGGGGAAATATTTTGAATGAATAATAAATAGTATTACTTGCATGACTCATCAGTTCAAGAAGACTGAAGTATGAGATCAGATTAATTATATGATTTTCTTCAAAAACAACATTACGTGTTTACAAGTGATCTTTTTGCATCTGGTTGTGTGTGTGCTTGTTTTTCTCTTAATTTAATTCACCTTTGATCGCAGGCACAGTTTCATAGTTATAAGAAAAAAATAAGTTATCTTTCTTTGCTCAGACTAAATCATAGCTGGAAAAGGAAACTTGCACAAGATTCTGTGTTGCAATATGCTCGAACTTCAGGAAGAAAATATGTTTTCTAAATCTCTGGCAACTCCAAATTCCCAGAGGTCTTTAAAAAACAATGGCTACCAAACAGAGGGTGTGCTATATGAACTACAAATATCATCCATTTTTCATGCTTGGAGTGGGCTATTTGAACGCTAAATTAAAAAAGTTCAGCATTGTACTTATTTTAAATGGAAGAAATACAAGTTTTATTTTGTGGTACATAGATTTCACATGCACCTGATGAGGAACTGAGTGCAATTACCAACCAGTCTGACTTCCTGCAACTGATGAGTGAAGCTGGGGAGACAAGGATTCTGACTGTAAGTATGTTATTCTTATTTCCACAGCAGTTCTCCTAGATGAATCACATAACAATAACAGAAACAATTACTGAAAAGGGTTGACACTGTTACCCAACAGGATCCTTGAGGCCCGTTTACACGGGCGATTTTATCGCGGCAACTCGATGCAATTTTTGTCGCGCGTCAGTTGCAACTTCAAAATCGCACGTGTAAACGAGGTGCAATTTTCAGTGCGATTTGTCGCCGCGATATCGCAGGGGTTTCGAACATGTTTGAAACTTGTTGCAACTTTAGCGCGACAAAAAGTTGCATCAATTTGCGGCGACTTGACCAGGCAAACACTTCTAAATTGAAAGATAAGCTTGACTGTTCTTACGCACGTTATTTGTTTTAACTGCCAATGTATATTATTATTTAACATTATTTTAATTATCATTATTATTATCTTGTTACTACCTAAGTGGATAAATAAAGTAAAAGTAAAAGTAAAGAAAGTAAATCAACAGTTGGAGTAAACTGCTGGCAGTCTGTTTTTCTCTCGTAATTCAGTAGGGTTTATGAGGTGAGACGTTTTGGCTAAAGGCGGCGAAATACGAGATACAAAAACCCTCAACTTGTCGCGCAACATTGTTTCGTTGCAAGTTTTTATCGATGTTTCCCGTTTTTCATTTTGCGTGATCAACTTGTCGCGCAACAAAAACACTTGTTGCGGGTTGAAAGAAGTTGTTGCGAAAAGTAGAGCGCGGGCCTACTTTGAGCAACAAATTTTGGCTTTGTTGCTCGTTTTTCATCAAACTCACAACTTGTCGCGCAACAAATCTGCTCGTGCCCTAGCAAATCAACCAATCAGCGCGCCGCATTTCTTCAACCCGCAACAAATGTTTTTGTTGCCGGTCAAGTTGATCACACAGGGTGAAAAACGGGAAACATCGACGAAAACTTGCAACGAAACAATGTTGCGCGACAAGTTGAGGTTTTTTGTACCTCGTATTTCGCCGCCTTAAAGAGGAATGGAACGAGACATGGGCACGGCGCTTACCTTCTTCTGCATACGGCCATACCACCCTTGTCTTCTCTACAAAGGCCAACCCCATACCACCCTTTTGAGTTTACGGTGACTAAACGCTCGTCCTAGTGACCCTTAGAGAAAAAAACTGCTGCCAGCAGACTACAGGTGGACCTATTGTTTCAGAAAAAAAGGCTACACAAATTACTAATCTCTACCAAAATAAACACAAGACTAGTACTGAGGTATAAAAGTTCAGGTAGCAGCTGTGCAGAGTATCGAGCTATAATAATGAATATTCATAACATGCAAGAAAACCCCTTTTACATAAAATAATTTCAAGAAGTTTGAATGGGTTTTGAAAAGTGCTGTCAAGTATACCTGTTTGTAGATGTTCTGTACCATAGTTTTGCATGAATATGATATCATGTTTTATTTTCTAACTATGAACCCAATCATTTCCTACTTTGGACTTCACAGCCTGCAAACAAGCTTGATGTTTTGCAATCATTAATGGTCCATGACATAATTGTCAAGAGGAAGTCTCTTCTGGACCAGTTCAGAAAGGGTCTTTCTACTCTTGGCCTTTTGAAGGAAATGGAGAAGAACCCACAGCTCTTTGAAGAGTGCTTCATCCACAAAGGCAAGGTGACACAGGAGTCAGTGGCAAACTGTCTCCACTTTGACGACTCTGAAGATGCAGATAGTGAAAGGGTTTTTCAAATGCTTCAGAGTTTTGTCAGAAATGCTTCTGTTCAAGACCTGGAGGATTTGCTTAAATTCATCACAGGATCTCATACTTCATCAAGTGCTACTTTGCCTTACCGTGTTTCTGTGTCTTGTCATGACTCTGATAGTTTTTTTGCTTCCTGCTGTTTGCTGCAGCTTAAACTACCAAAGTATTTTACCAGTTACGCTGAGTTTGAACTTGCATTGAGAGCAGTACTTGAAGGAAAAGGGTCTTCTTTCACAACAGCCTAGGCTTTTTATACCATTGGTTAAGATTGAACAGTGGTGTTACAGAATGAAAAACTGACACTCAAGTATTCTCATTTATAGCATTTAAAGCATACAGCTACATTTAAGCTTAAGAGTTGCAATTACAAATATGAAATATTTTTGGAAGTCTTATATTCATAAAAAGGTTGTTTCAGTTGACTTGAAAAGTAAGAAGCAGAAACCAGTTACTTGTTGACCCAGAGTTTAGAATAGTAGAATATTATGGAAACCAATCCATAATAAATACAGGTAGTTAAAAATATAGTGTTTTTATTCCCGAGTTCAAGTTCCTGATGTTAAGTAGATTCAATAAAGACAGTTAAAGTCTCTTATGTTCTGGAGATTTAATAAGCATACATTGTTGTATTGTTTCAATACTGTTATTTGTATTGGGTTTTCGTTCCTGTTTTTATGACTGACTCTTGAAAGTGTTATGACAATAAGTTGATCAGGTCATTGAATACCTCCAGTCCCTCTAAATATGTTAAGTTGTCAGTTCTTGGAAGGAGATGCATTTCCTCTTCAGCAAATGGACAGTTTGTCTCTGGCACTTCCACATAATCTGGATATGGTTCTGGAATGGGCCCCTGCCAGTCAATCCCATAGTTGCTATAATCCCCCTAAGAGAGTAAATATCAATTTAAATTTCAAATCCTTACAAGTGCTCTACCAAAGTGAAATTGTTTAAGGCCTGTCAAGAAGCTGTCAATATCTCAAAGTGTACTTTTACCTTAATGTGTAAAAAAACAAGGGATGCGATGGGAATTCACTTTGTATGCTTTAATTAAGTGACATTTTGGATAGAAACAAAGGCAACATTTTGAGATTTGAAATTACCTTTGGGCTCTGCATTTTCTTTTTGAGAGCAATGAACAGACCTTGCATGAAACAAGAACGATTAGAAACCGTTGGTAGGAATGAAAAAGACATTAATTTTCCTTGAGAACAGAAATTGACAATGCTATTGTTTAGCAGTGACTCATTCTGTTGAGTGATTGATTAATAATATTTGATTAATTGGTTGGTTGGTTGGGTTGGGTTGGTTGGGTTGGGTTGGTTGGTTGCTAGGGTGATTGAATAACTGATTTAAGACCCAAGACTGTTCTTGACTTGATGATGTACATTTATATCTACAGTGTATTTTATGCTTAACTGGACTTACTACAAAGACACGTCACTTGTAGTCAGCTTATTAGAACTCTGCTGTGGGATGGCAGCTTAACAAAATACCAACAGCAACCGAAGGTATACTTGTAATTTTGTGTAGGCAAGGTTATGTAACACATATTTCACTATCTTGTACATGTATACCTGAAACACTTCTCCTTCTGGACCAAGTGAATTCCATGCCTCTTGTAGTCCACTAATCCACAACTGCATGGGTGTTTTGTTCCTTTCTGTACGCAGTGGATGATGGACCCATGCATCTTTCCAACTGTTCAGGTGTCTGTTGATGATAGGCAGGAACACATGATGAAGGCACCACAGGTGACAGTCATCATCTGGCCTCAACACATCCTGGTTTTCTAAGGCATGGAAAATCTCATAGAAAAGGCTCAGGCAACCACCATATAAATCTCTCCAAAGGCGTTCAATCCTTTGGTTGTGTGTGCTTTTCCCTAGTTGTAAATGAAACAAATTCAAAAATTTAGATAGTAATAAGGAAAGGTATTTTAATTTGTCAAATACAGCACAGTACTTAAACCCTAGCTTACTGTACTGTAGTTTTACCAGAAATCAGTAAAATGATGTTATTTATTTCTGTGGTTATAAAATGAGATATGACTCCATAGTGTATTTCTGTTTGTTGTAAATTAGGAAGCCCAAATTATGACTGGTTAAGTCAAATTTCTCCTCCAAAAAATGAATTGAAAAGATGATAAGATAACCCAAAAAAAAAATGATTTTGATGATTCTTTCGACAAATTATACCAACTTCTACTGTAAGGAATAAATAAAGAGATTTGTTACAAGAATTTGTAATGTGGATAGTTGAAAGCTTTCAATTTCTTGGCTCCTTTGCCAGATGATCATTGTCAGTGATTGTGTTACCCCTGAATCCTGCACAACAGGACTCATTATAGTAACATTCTATTAAACAAATTACTGCATTGTACTTTCACAACCATTTAATACATACCTAGTAAAGAAAGAAATGAACTCAACATATAATTTAATGCCTGAACATCTGATGAAAAAAATGAATGTGATCTGACTGTACAGTGTACCTGTGATCATACTTCCTCTGCCTGGCCCTCGCTGGATGTGAGTTAGCATATAGGTCGCTACATCCACATTCTCCCCACCTTTATCAGAACGTACTCGGGATGGGAGACCATACTCTGATACAGCTTCACAAAAGCAAGAGAGAACAGTGCTCGCTTTATTATTATTAGATGCCATTAAATAGACTGGGATTCTAGAGAAACCGTCAATTCCTCCATGGATGACAATTCTCCATCTGTTCAAATGGAAAAACTCTCAGTCAAGACCAACAGAATGTTAAATGTACATGAGATACAGTCAAACCTCCTTTAGGCGCCCATAATTGTAGTAGAAGGCACTGGGTCAGGATAACTTGACCTGTGAATGTCCGGTTACACCATAGTGAAAACATGTATTTAATTACCTTATGAGCTTATGATTCCCATCTATGTGCCATAGAGAGAGTGGATACCTCACATTGTATTGTCGCCTCCTAGTGGTAGTTCTCCATCTTTCCATAAGGCCAATTGGATCAGTTCGCAACAGGGATAATCTAATTCGTTCACGCTGAATGCGGAACCCTTGGCTTTGCAAATAACCTTTGAGCATTCTTATACCAATTCCAGGATGCTGATTTGCAGCAATTTGAACAAGCTCATCCAAGTGATCGTCATCAATAGTACTGTACGTACCTGAGGAACAACAAAAATAATGTTTATTATGATAATATGGCCTTTTACAATCTCTGGGCATGAGTGGATGGAAGTCTAAATATAACTTACGATCAAAATGAAGTGTTTGGATTGTTGAGACCTAAATGGCACAGCAACCTGTATTCCACCCGACCTGTGTTTTAAGCTCTCCAGAGAGATCTCCAAAATAGGCTTTTTTAATCTTCGAATGTAAACAAACGTACCAGGCCTTGCCATTCCAATTAAATATGATCTTCTCATCCTGAATCCTGGCTACAAAATGAAAGTTTATTGCAATTCTGACCATGAATTTTTATCCTGCATCCTGCCTTAAAAATTTGCTGGATCACACATCCCACCGTGATATTCAGACCCATCCAGGATTGGAGCCTCCTGGCAATTCGTTATGAATTGTCATGTCGCCATTTTGTTTATTCATGGCACGTAAGCTGTACAATACAGCACATATATTGCAACAACTACTACTTTTAAACCCTTAGCTTCTGCTTGTACTTATAATCTGATTATTTCTCATACCTATTGCCCGGGCAGGGAGGGGGGGAGGGGTACTTAACAGATTTTAATATGGGTAAGCTCCGCCCCGAGGTCCAACCCCTTACCCTTTTATATACCATTTTGGCAGACAAGGTACCCCTTTTATATACCTAATTTAGGAAGTCTTGTTCTCATTTTCATGTAGTCCTTAATAAATAAACCGATACAGCCATAAGGGGCGTGTAGTTGAAATATTATTATTAAAGGCCCTCTTAAATACCTAAATCACCGATTTCCCTACCCTTTTATATACCTCAACTTGTGTAATCCCTACCCTTTTATATACCTGAACCCTGGAAAAGGTACCCCTTTCGGGCGGAGCCTCCCTGTATAGGCCATTATAGGGAGTACCCCCCACCCCCGGGATCAATTGTTTACATATCATTTTCTTATTAAAATAAAACTACATATACTGTTATACCTGATACACTCAATCCAAACTTTGACATCCTCCTCTCAACAGTCCTCACACTCACCCCAAGAATTTTACTTATATCACACACTTGGAAACCTTGCTCAAGTAAAAAAAAGTAGCTGTTCCTCAGTGATTTCATAGGAAGGTCTCCCTCGTTTACCACTACTGTTTAGTGGAGCTTGATATGCACAGTTAACATGGTTTCTTTGATCCATCTCAACCAACATACTGTAAGCAAGTCCAACCAGCTCTGTTACTACGTCATCTACATCAAGGCTAACAGTTATTCTTTGCAAAAAATCGAGCTTGAAAACTATTGGTTGAAAATCTATTGAGGGATCTCGAGATCCTATAAATCTATCAATAGCACTGACGATATCCATGACAACAGCACGCAAGTAAGGTATGTCATCTGACATCTGTTGAATAAATGCATTAAACACACAATCAGCCTCAACAATTAAGATGAAACAAAGTACTTGAATGGTCAAAAAGGATAAGTCAAAATTGCTTGCATAGCAAAAAGCCTAAAGGTTAGTTTAAGCGTAATTCCCGGCGTCGTAAACAAGTTAACATTTGTTCACCAAAAAGGCTTTAATAAAAAGCCACTGCTATTCAGGATTTATGTTAAGCACTTTTAAGAACATTAAACTAATTATGGTCACCTCGCTCAAACTAGCCGAGAGTGCGGGCGGCGTGGAACTCGAAGTCGGCTGGTGATCCGCCATGTTTGACAAGAAGAGCCACGAAAAATTACTGTCGGGAGAGGCGAAGGTCTCCCGACCCCACTCGTGTAGGAAGTCTTTCGATCGTAATGTTAGCGGGGGTGGGCTGGGTCAATTGAGCCCACGATTACCAAAGGTGAATGACCAGCGGATGAAAGTACAATTTAAAAAGTTGAATGTACAATGCAAACTTGCAAAAGAAATACGTAAAGTCAAATGTTGAAAGCAAAAACTTGATCGGCAAATGGTCAATATTGAATGCGAAAACTTGGAAGTACAACCCGCTGAACTTGGAGGTGAACTTGAATATTGCCTACGAAAAGGTGAATGTACAGGGCAAAAACTTGAATGTTGCACGAGGAAAGTTGAATAGCGAAAAAGTAAACTCAAATGTCAAACAACAAATGTAGGATAAAATGCGAAAAGTTGAATATAAAATGCAACATTGAATTTTGGCGTTCCACAAATGTAGGATAAAATGCGAAAAGTTGAATATAAAATGCAACATTGAATTTTGGCGGGGATGGAACGCCATAGAAACGTTCCTTCAGGGTACTTCCTTGCCCTGTCGTTCGCCGAAATATTCACAGGAAGGTGCGATTTTTTTTTCTCCTCTGAAGAAGTGCTCGGCGTTTTAACGACGAACTTATCCATCAAGATGTGAGTTTCAATTAAAAGAAGATACGCTACATAATTGCAAGCGACTCGACTATCGAGCAGTATTCATGCCTACACTTAAATCGCAAGTATGAAGGGATCAAATGACATATTTAAAATATATCAACGATTGTAATTGGTGTGTTTAGAAAGATGGATTGCCAATGATCACTCGCCTAATATTGAAAACTAGCACCAGGTCCCCAACATGTAAAATGACGCATAAAACGCCTTGTTGATCGTTTGTTCAACGAACGAACGCTTCCAGGTGAGTTTTGATGCCATTTGAAAGATAAAACGCCTCTAGATAACGATTAAAATATCGGAGAACTTAATACAAAGCGAGATTTTGGTCTTTCTTTTCTTAAATTGTGCGATTTTGAACAAATTGTGCGATTTTTCATGAATAATGCGATTTGTTGCGATTTTAGGTCGATTATGCGAAATCGCACCATCGCGTAATATCAGAAGCCCTGTAAGAAGTGTACTTTAATGAAGACTACACTGTAACTTTAGCAAGTGGCATAATCACATTGCCTTTTGTTGCTGTATTAGGGTATGTTAAAATTTAAACTGCTGTTTCTCTCATTATTTCACATGTTTGTTATAATTCTGGGCTTTTGACAGCTTTTTATGTATCACAGTTGATAGTGCGTCTTGATATAGAAAATTATGATGAAACAAATTGTAATGATTATAGATATTTGCATATCAAAATGACTGGATTGAAAGTACCGGGGATATAAATTTTAGTTGTTTTAAGTCAAAGAATTGATTATTAATGGAATTCATTTCATGGATCAGCTACAATCTATGGAAATTATTTTCCATGTAATTTTATGCAATATTTAATATACCAAACAGAATTCCATGAAAACAGTGATTTTTTTTCAAATTCTGTGCAAATACATGGAAAGACTCTATGGAATTCCATGGGGAAAAAACCTCCATGCAATTCTATGGAATTCCATGAAAGAAAAAAAAAACCTCCATGGATTTCCATGGAATTCCATGTCCCAAACCCAGACAGAATTCCATGGAGTTCCATGGAAAATTTTCCATAGAACTCCATGGAATTTCCATGGAACTCCATGGAATTCCATGGAATTCCATGTCCCAAACCCAGACAGAATTCCATGGAGTTCCATGGAAAATTTTCCATAGAACTCCATGGAATTCCATGGGGGCGAGTGTTTCCACAGCTTTTTTGAGTTCTCCCAAACTTTCACGAGTGTTTGTATAACTCGATAGAAACACGGAGTACATGTTTTCTATTTCTTTTAGAAAACACCACGGCGAGAAGAAGGAAAACAACTTGTTAACTTTGGATATCAAAATGTAAATTCTCTTTGCTTGCGCCATCACTACGTCAACAGCGCGCGCTAGTTCTGTGTCTCCATCAAGTTATACAAACACGATTTTTAACCAATCAGCGCGCATGCTTTCTTAGGACTGTTTTCTAAAAGCCCTTAAAATAAACTGTAATTAAGGGTGGTATTTTTGCAGGTCGTACTGATGCTATGGTAACCTATAGTGTTATGAAAATGATAACGTGTTCACCAATGGTAAGGCAGCATTTTGATACCATGATTATAGCATCAAGAGATAAAGAGTGGTTAATTAACAACCCATCGAAATCTAAGTGCTCAGGAAACTGTTTTGAGCTGCCTTAAATAACACGTTTACAAGATCTACATGCTGGTGCATGTTAGCCACTCACATGCTTAAGTCAGGTGGAACTTACCAAAGGCTCACTTACTGCCAGTTGCTCTAATTTCTCCATTTAATCAAAGATGGTTGTATACAAAAACAATACTCAGAAGATGATACTCAGATGGTAAAATAAAATAAAAAACTGCAAACGAGTTAATGTGCTTGTAATACTGACACATCATGGACAGCTTTAAGTTGCACAAAACGTTTACGGGTTGTTATCCTTAAGAATCCATATTTGTGCTATTTCAAACCAAACCTGAAACATTTGAACTAGATAAAAAAAACCACACATATTTACATCTAGACTGGATCGATGTTCATAATTACCTCTTTTCTGCATGTCATATCCCCCATTGCCAATTCGGTAATAAGTCTACCACCTTGCGTTTTCTTCCAGGGAAAGATATTTGAGTATACTTCCATCCTACCCTGGGTTTTTTGCCCCTTTTGAATAGAAGAAATAGAAATTAAGAAATGTGGCTGATCTATAAACAATATGGCATGGTGAAAGCAAAGCAAATTAAAGCTGGAACTTTCTAAGAGACACGGGAAATCAGAGTAAACTACTACATTGTTTCACCTCCGTAAGGAGAAAATCCTAACCTTGGCAAAACTAAATATAACAAATAATAAATATGCTTGACTTTATTCAGTGCCTGTTAATGTTAAGAGCTGTTGTGGCTAAGGTGGCTCAAAACAGTTTCCAGCACATTCCAAGACATAGATTTTGATGAGTCATTAATTAACCATGCACTCTTTATCAATTGATGCTACAATCAATTGGTATCAGAAAACTGCCTAATCACCAGTGAACACATTGGTATTATTTTCGTGACACAATAGGTTACCATTGATAGCAACACTATGACCTGCTAAAAACGTCTTTAATATCGCCTTTCAGCACTTTTATTTCAAAAACAGCAATTATAGTGAATTTTTTTCTTATCAGAGAATTTTGATAAGCAGGAAAAGAGGCAACTTTTGGCAAAGTTTTTCACAAAAGTCTCTACATGGAGTTTATTCAGAGTCACCTCAAATTTTCGAAAATTTAAGGTGGCTCTGAACTCCATGTACAGAATTTTTTTAAACTTTGCCAAAAGTTGCATCTTATCCTCCTTATCAAAATTCTATAATAAGAAAACATTTCACTGTGCCGTTTTTGAAACATAAGCGCTTAAAGCTGAAATTAAGGGTGTTTTAGCAGGTCATACTGTTGCTATGGTAACCTCTTGTGTCACGAAAATAATACCAACATGTTCTCCAGCGATTGGGCAGTTTTTTGATACCGTGATTGTAGCATCAATATTTGATAAAGAGTGGTCATTATGACCCATAAAAATCTATGTCTTGGAAAGTGCTGGAAACTGTTTTGAGCCTCCTTTAGTTAACACCTGCTCTGTATGCCATGAAATATTCCATACCTGGAGGAAGGATAATCTACTGGAGTCTTCTATGGCTCTTGTTATGCACATGATAAGTTGATTAAGTGACCCTTCTGTGCCAAACACTGGTGGCTGAACATAGCTGAATATATCCAGATTATATATTTCGCCATCTCCAGATGCTGTGCATGCTCGCTGGGTATATAAGGGGACGTCATCTGACATTCTGAGAGAAATTCAAAGAATAAGGGCATAGTACACTGAGTCAGTGATGAAAAAGGAATTTAATGAGGTTATCAAGCACCCAAGAGAAAGGGTGTTACTCGAGCAAATGAAAGGGAAAGGCCAGCGAACACCCAATATCAAGCCATGTCATAAATACCGTAGCCAATCGATCCATGAATTGCGTTTTTGTTATTTACGACCTTTGCAGTGAAAAAGAAGTAATTCTCAATGACATTTAAGTGATCCAGAAATTGGACCTTCCTGGGCAAGAACTTCATGCTAGCCCACATATAGAGCACACTCCCATATTGTCTTATCTATTATATATCCATATATGGAATGTCTTATCCATATATGGATATGTGGGCTAGCATGAAGTTCTGACATTACACACTACCACCTCTCCCCCCCACCCCTCCCCCCCTCTCTCTCTCTTCCCCTACGTTCCTTGTATCACGAATCACTAACAAAATGTTTCGTTAAATCCCCATTTTTATGCCCTAAAAACGCCTGGCTCCTTCCGTCGAGTATTCATTCCCTTTCGGTGACCAGCTCAGAGGAGTTAAAACAATTTCATTTCTCTCTTGCACGTAGAATGAATATAAACAATTCCCATAACACGATTTCAGGATATAATTTTGAGGTGACTGTTGTGTAGGTGCTTGTAAATATCAAAATAGGACTACAAGACGGCCGTGACCCCTCGTTTCTCGACAACCGAGGTGGCCATAGCTACTCGATGCGGATCGGCGTACAGGTTATCAACAAGTCGTTCACAAACAAATCACAGGAAAAATGCAATACAAAGTTCAGAAAATGATCGCTAAAAACAATCATTTCACTCACACATCGACAATGCTGTTGTTTTCCACACGTGTGCCCACAAATTATAACTAGCTTGAGTCACTCAGCGTTTAACTTGGCCTTACCGGACGAGTTTGTGGATAAAATATACATATAAAAATAATGTGATCCGGTCTCAGAGTCACATCTCTTGTTCACGTAAATGAAAATTGATATCTGCTACGTTCCTAAGAATGAAATTATGCCGTCACGTGATTGTCCATGTGCAAAGCACAACAGCAGGTGACAACGGCTATGGCGTGACTTAACTGCATAATTAATAGATGCTGAATTTACCTTAAGTTTTATATTCCACGCGATTTATTCCAAGCAATATTCGGTTAGACTATTTCGTCTCTAAAGGACCTCTCTTGCAACTCCTGTCAGATGAAAAATGTATATTAATTTAACATGATGAATGAGTGTATGTATGATTAATACTTTCTTCAAATATCCATGAACCACTATAGAAGATTCACTAAAAAAAACATCACTGTTATAATTTATAATATTACGTTGCTAACGTCTGGGATCCTGGATGACTGATACTGTTGAAAATTTCCGTTAGAAACTCATCTTCTCGATTAAAATTTCACAATTTTGTTTATTTTTCTGATAATATTGAGTGATTTTTTACATCACCATTAAAAATAGTCTTAAATTTAAATCAAAACAATCGGGCTACATTGTATAAATAAAGTTGACTGCTTTGGTGAAACAAGCACTTTACCGGCTGCGATCAACACGGTAGCAATAAACGAACTTAGCTTACATAATAAATGGTTGATTAACCTTTCGATGTTTCAAGAGATAGTTGTTTATGTTACGGCGTCAGTAACAGGTCTCGAAAATGCCGTGCTGTTTTCCTGTTACGACTGAATACATCCTAGCTCGATTTACATGTGCTTGACTAGTGACATCAAAGCGTGATTAATTAAAAGGCGTTAATTCGATTGTAAGTCGCTGCGGCTGTGATGGACGGTTGGCACGCGTACATTGAATGAATTGGATTCAACGCGCCTTTGGTGCAACGATGATGTTAAATAGAAGCCCATTATCGTGATCTCCTCGAACATATAAATATTTCAGCAAATCCAGCCCAAGCACTTAAGTTGCCGCTATATTTAATATGGGAGGCCACGAACGAAGCACTGCACTTTTGTAACACTTACCGTCTATTAAAGCTTGCTTTAATTTCGCTGAACACGATCTTGGCTTTTCCTTTTCTCTCCCTCTCTCTTTCTCACAGATAGAGCTGCTATAAGACTGAAGACTTTTAATTTCTAGCCTCATCTGCATCAGCTAGGATAAAGTCCAATTCACTTTATAGATATAATCATCGAGGGGAATCCCCGGCGCACTTGCGAAGTCTACAGCTCAAAACGTTCGAAAAATAATTTTGGTAATTCTAGGGAATTTTATGAAGAAAGAGTAGCTTCAAAATGATATTTACTCTGTATTTATTTTACAGCTTCTTTATTTCAACCAAATGTTGTCCACAAGGATTATTTTACTTCAACCAAATGTTGTCCCAAATGTTGTCCTCAAGGATTTAAACGGGAAAAGTGCTTTGTGAAGCGTTTTTCCATGATCGAAGGAAAGTATGTCATGCGGTTTGTTCGGAATGTGCTTTGCCAGTGTTTACAGTCGCCTTCCAGACTGTGACTAAAACTGGGACCGGGACGTGGGACGTAAGACTTGCGGACTTGGGACTCGAGGACGTGTGGACGCAGGGAGTCGGAGACGCTGGGACGCCGGGACGCCGGGACGCGGGGATGCAGGACGCGAAAATGTCTGGGGCTCGGGGACGTGGGACGTAGGGACTCGAGGATGTGATAAACAAACAACACCTGGTTTTGGCGTTGGATATTTAAAGTACAATTTTCGTTGCTCTCGAGAAAGGTATTTTACTTTTTTTTCAGCTCGTGAGTAGACTGAATTCAATAAATCCTGCTATCTGATTAGTTCCTGGAGTGGGCGGGATTTTCTCATGCGGACCGCTATAGCGGGCAGAATCTGTCGAGTTGATCTATTTCGTGAATGAATTAGCGGTTATCGTTAATCCTTCGCCCTTTCTACACTTCCATACCCGATTAATCAACGCAAGTTTTTTTTCTCTATTCAACTTTAGATGGCAAGGATAGTCATCGTAAGTAAATTCAATGAAGTTTTTTGAAGTTGTGAGAGCGAAAGAGGTTCTTCTCGTAGTCAAGTCTGATTTTAAGTGATTTGCACTGATCGACAGAAATTGTTCTTGTAGTAGAACTTCAAATGCACAAAATTTCACTTGGGAGAACTAGTGAACTAAATGCAAGTAACATAAAGTAGTTCGAAATAAATCTGTTCTTTAACACATCTTTCTTTGAGGGTATAATAGGCAAGCAAACATATCAGGCCTCGTTCCCCGCGTCCCCGCGTCCCACGTACTCGAGTCCAAGTCGCTAAGTCCTCGGCCCACTTTTAGTCACAGCCCTATTTCGAAGCAAACTAAGTTTACATAAAGGGCAAATTTTAATTCTTCAGGCTAATTTCGTGCATGGAGAATCAACAGAAAATGTATTATATTAAAACCTCAGAAAGTTGTTATGATATTCTCAAACGCAAGGGGATTCCCCTTTGCAGTTTCGAATACTCGATCTTCAACAATAAAATTCTAATAACGTGTGCTGCTAAAATTTATCACAGCTATCAAAAAGACGTTTCTTTTCATCGAATAGAGTGATTGTTAAGACGTGTTTCATTCTGGTTTATTCCCAAATTGCGGGATTTTGACCAAAGGTTGTCGGCTCGATATCGAAACTGAAAATTGCTTTGATAAGAACTTGGTTGACCTCCTGCCAAATGCCAGCATGTGGTTAGCATGTACGTGTTTCTTAGTCAAAACAACTGCAGTAGGGAAAAACCCCTGAAAAAGTGTTTTGATAAGCACCATGTGTCGAATTCTATAAACCTCATGGCAAATGTCAACATGTAATTAGCCCAGATCTGCTTCTTTGACAAAACAACTTCAGATGGGAAAAAACCCTTTCGTGTTTCAT
The DNA here is from genome assembly GCA_019787425.1 of Platygyra sinensis. Lineage (NCBI taxonomy): Eukaryota > Metazoa > Cnidaria > Anthozoa > Scleractinia > Merulinidae > Platygyra > Platygyra sinensis. The sequence goes on from JAHPZR010025824.1 coordinate 32,460, forward strand.
GTTTTTTATTTACCACCCACAACAAAACAAAATTCGGTGTGCTGACATGGCAGACATCACTTCGCCACCACGCTTGTTGCAGAGAAAAAGACAAGATCGCAGAGTTCTTATAATCCTGCGAACTGAGGAGTAAAAGTGAGCAATGCGTCCAGGTAAGTTAATCACATGTCAAATTGAAACTCCTTTCATATTTGCAAAAATACTTGCATAAATTAAGTCAAACTGGGGAATAAGTGAGTAGCATATGTACAGTCCTCAACTTTTAATGACTTATAGTTTTAGCGCACCTCGTCTCCTCCCACCCTTCCTCCGTTTTTTGCCTGAAGCAGTTTATTCAAGCGCGCGGCGCGCGATCAGATCTAGTTCGTCAATTTCAAACTTCTCAGTCCTTTTTTTCCCTTTCTCTACCCTTCTTGTTCCTTTTTTTATATTTGATTTTTGTCATCTCTGCCTAGGTTCAGTCTAGGCCATGACAACTTCTCGCAAAAGGATGGATTAACCAACTATTTTTTCCCGAAATAATTGACCACATTTCATCAGTGTTTTGGCGGTACATAATGTGGACTTGAATAATTATGCGGTGCATTATGGAAATGAACCATCAGCTAGAGGTTAAAGGTTTACTTACTACGGCAAAGTCACGTCTCACCAAACTGAGCTTCGATAGCATCTCAATACTGTTGGACTACTGCGTAAACGTCTGAAAGTAACGAGCCCCGTTACTTTCGTTTATTTTCCCGTGTTTAACGTGAAAGATTATGAATGAATGTATCGTTATTTTCGGGGGTCGCTATTCTCGAGGGGTCGTTACTTTCGGGGAGCGGCAAAAAAAAGGTCTATGAATTGAAGTTGGTTCGACTGAGCTCATTTTTACTGGTTTTTTTTACGAAATAAGAAAAGGAATTTCTTGAAAAACAGTTTTTAAACATATCAAATTAAGCATGTCGAGACCGTGTTGTCGGTAGTCGGCAGGAAAACTAGTCAGTTTTCGTAAACTGTTTCTACTTCATGACTCACTGCTATGTTAGTCTGCTGTAATATATCTCAGTGCGATGCTCGAGTTTTTGTTTCGTTTCCTCAGAAACGAAACGGTATTGTTTTCAGTTCAGGGGTGAACTATTTACATAGTGGAGGTGATATCCAATCAGAGTAAAGGTCGCAATTGTAATGTAAATACGGCGGCAAAATTTCCGCGAAAATTCTGAGCATCGAAATGCAATATTTCAATAGCTGCCTTGTACGAAATGGGGAATTATCGATTGAAACTCTCTTTATCGGTACATTACACAAGAAAACTACGAACTGGACTTCTAATCGCATAGTGATAGGAAAGGGAAATATATTTTTGAGGTAGAGACGCCGCCACACCACGCGATTTGACCCCCAATGAGATATTTCAAGCTGATTGAAGCAGTTAATTAGTTTTGTTTAGTTCAACAAAGAAATGATACTGTTTTTCTCTTTAGAGTGATTTATTGACATAGTGAGTATGAGAGTTATAAATGTAACGCTTGTAATTCACTAAACGCTTGTAATTCACAAGATAAACATGTGCAGCAAAAATATCCTGTTGAAACTAAATTTAATTTTGAGTCACGGAAACAAAAGGAACTTAAAATGTCATAAAGGCATGCAGCAATATGTTTTAAGTCAGACTGGAACGCCGTGATTCTAAAGAAACGAAGATATCTGTTTCCTAGCTTGATTTAAATGTTATTAAGATCACAACGGCGACATAACTTTGGTGAAATCGGACTTGTCAGGAATAACAATCCCGCCGATTTTCTGTGGATGCGTATGGGAAAAGAACACGCACTTGGAGCGCTTGGACGATAGTACTGACAGAAACGATATTCTGTGGAAGGTGACTGATTCATCAAGTTGTATTTTAATTAACCTTGCTATATTGCGAAAGAGGTACAATATGGCTTTCTTATAAGGTGTCGAAATTTTATATATTTAATTGAATTTGTCAAATTTTCCGCCACAATTTGAGAAGCTTCATTTCTTGTGGAGCACGTCCTATTATAAGCTTTTAGAAATAACAAACTTTTTGTTTTGACGTACCGTGTCTGAGCGAGTTTCCATGTAAACACCGATAGCAATTGTATTTTGGCTCCATAAATAAACCGAAGGTCAGTTGCATAATCCTCGTCGCACGCAACACGTCCTTTTTGAAAAGAAAAATATATTGTAGCAACGACAACAAAACGAAGAGTGCCGCAACAGCCATTCGAATCAAGCACTAGCTGCCTGGCACAGAAATAGAAAAATTATGCGTCAAATGCTTTTACCTCTTAGCGTCATTTAGCCTCACACACAATAAGACCAAAATCTGCGATTTTTCAAACCTATTTATGACGTGTCCCTTAAATTTATGCCCTATCGCAAACCTGCCTTAGTTTGAGCTTCCTGGATCTGCTGCGTTATTAACTATTGTCTGACACCTGGTCTTATCGATAATGATAAAAAACTAGCTTCTTTTAAAAAGATTGAACATACCAAATGCAAGACTAAAGTGCAAAAACCATGCCCAGCAGTTTGAGACCAAAATGACCAAATTGGACACTCTATTTCTGACCTAAATGTCTCAAAAAAAAACATACCCTCTCAGGCTGGACATGCCTATACCCAGATAAGGGAGTACCCCTCTTTCCTTGGGCAGAGTCACAGGAAAGTATCACAAATAAATACTTTTCGAAGTGCGGTAATGTGTAGAAAACTTGAATTAATTTATTGCTCTTTCTTTTCTACCATAGTTTCAGTACTATATCCCGCTTCGACGAAAAACCCCAAGCTCTGGCAACTAAGCGAATCACAAAGCAGCGCATTAGCACAAATCCCCCTCACCCGGGACTTCACACGCACAAGATATCAAAACACGAGCCTTCCTGAGACTGGATATCTTTCCGGAAACGAAACACTATTTCTTTCTGAGAAATAGCTTCTTGTTGATTTTGAACGTTTGCAGAAACATTCCTTCAACGCACCTGTTGAAAAAATAAAGAGCTGTCAATTTTATTTGAAAGAAAATTTCTCGTTACTGCGTACGTTCCTGTAACGGTTTTTTCTGTGATCACGGCGCATAATAAACTGACAAAGCACGAATTGACCCCCCCCCCCCCCCCCCCCCCGCCTTCCCCCTTTATTTGGGGTAAAAAAAAAAAAAAAAAAAATCACAGGAGTACAGGCCGGCTGTGCGAGCAAAACAAAACCACCCCTCCCCTCTCTTAGCTCAAGGTCTGGATCCACCACTGGTTACTTTCGGAAGTTCATGGTAAAATAAAACTGAAAGGTAATTTGACAGTGAATCTGATCCCCTTTACTAGGGCTAACGCCTAGTTGATTATTCATGGGTTCAATTAGCACTTTAATTTACATTTCAGAGTTAATTCCCTGTTCCACCATTTGTGTTCATAGCGCTACGCAGCACAACATTCATATGTACCCTAGCTAGAAAGCTGTTTTTTTTCGAGTTTTTGTTGAGTCTCCAACATTACAAGGTCAGTCTACAAAAAGATGCATAAAAACCCATGGTCAGCTCCCGATGCAAGCTTTTAATTTGGTTGTTCTCTTCTGATCACTAGCGCAGAAAGTTGAAGATCCTCGATCTCGTTCAGTTCTGGTCAGCAGCTGTTATAAACTCACTCGGAATGGAACCGCTTCTCCATCAACGATCCTGATCGAGCATTGCTGCTTGATGACGAAGGGTAACAGATGGGAGATTGTTATCAAATGCCGGCCACCTCTAAGTCACTGTGATAACTTGTCAACCACCTGGAGAAACATTACAGAAGTTTACCCCGATGTCAAAGTCGAAGAAAAACATAACGACATCCAAGTGACGCTTCCTTCACTAAGGGAAGATGTTGAAGTTGCAGCTTTTGGCACTCCAGGAGAAGATGATCAGTTAAGAATGCAAGTGGCAGTCTTTGGGACAAGGCCGCCACGTGGAAGTGAATGGAGGATTCGAATTTATCTTTTACATGATACCGTAACAGCAGTCAAGGTAATTCATTTTACGAAAACATACCACAGCATTATACTAGGTTATAAAATATTTAAGACAGTACGCGCATTCTCATTGTTCGATAGGCGTGTTTAGATGAGAGTATGCAGACACGGTTGTCACGTCACGCTTTCTGTGTTTCCCCGGCACAATTTGAAACCATTTCAAAGCCGGTAGTTCAACTCTCAAGTACAAATATTAAGGAATTCAAATGAAGAAAAATTTTCCAAGTTTTGATTTGGGGATTGACCATCTCTTTCCCTCAGACCCGTGGAAAGAAAGCAAACGAAAGAAGAACAACAGCGCTTTGCATGCCTCGATGTTAGTGAGCTAGAAGACCTTGCCGAGGGAGCTCAAGCGAAGACAACAAAATATTATGCAACAAAATACACAGCAAACATTTTTCAAAATACTTTTTGCATTTAATTACTACAATAAAATTTTCAAAATCACATGCTGCTTTTTGAAAAAGATGCGGCAATAAAATTAAACGCCAACTATTCTTTGTTTTCATGTGACGTCATCATTTTCCAAAATTAAAAATTAGCAATCCTACTGGCGTTCTAGTGTCATCAGACATAAGACCTTATCAAAACTTGGCGTTTTACGACGTTTAAGCTCGATAGGTTTCCTCGTTTTCTTATAGAAGACCCTTGAATTTTCAAGTTTATGCGTTGCGTGACATTAAATGTCGTACCGAGAAGGATCAAGCGCAGGTCAAAAGAGCAGTTATCGCTTACGTTTTTGGTAACTGAACAGTTCTTGCACTAGAAGAAGTATTGCTTTCAATGTCTCAGAACTCTTGAGTAATAATTTTTCGTTTCAGTGGCAAAACTCAATGACTGTTGGTTTCTGGCCGCCATGTTGGTGCCCCTCAAAAGGGCACCAACATGGCGTTTTCATACAAAGCGCTATAAATTTAGATGAAACTGTTTACCAAATAACGCGGCAATGAAAACCGCACAGACCTAAATCTCGGCGATGTTTTTTGTCTATCAATTATCTATGATATGTCTGATTCTTGACTAAATTTATTGAATGGTTACGATTTTTATTTTCGGTGCAAACCACCAATATGCTACAGTCTGCGAAGCGAAATCTGTTCAAATCAAATTTTACACGGCCTATCGGTTGCCGTGTTTTGGCTGTCAAATGTTCAACAAGAAGCTATTTCTCGGAAAGAAATAGTGTTTCGTTTCCGGAAAGATATCCAGTCTCAGAAAGGTTCGCGTTTTGATATCTTGCGCGTGTGAAGTCCCGGGGCGAGGGGGATTTGTGCTAATGCGCTGCTTTGTGGTTCACTCATCAGTTGCCAGAGCTTGGGGTTTTTTGTCAAGGCGGGATCATATAGTACTGAAACTATGGTAGAAAAGGAAGAGATGTAAATTAATTCAAGTTTTCTACACATTACCGCACGTCGAAATGTATTTATTTGTGACACTTACCTCTGCCCAAGGAGAGAGGGGCCTATACTCCCTTATATGGGTACAGGTATGGCCAGCCTGAGAGGGTATGTTTTTTTGAGACATTTAGGTCCGAAAGAGAGTATCCAATTTGGTCATTTTGGTCTCCAGCTGGGCAAGGTTTTTGCACTGTTAGGCTTGAATTTTGTATGTTCAGTCTTTTTAAAAGAAGCTAGTTTTTCATCATTGTCGATAAAACCAGGAATCAGACAATAGTTGATAAGGCAGGAGATCCAGGAAGCTCAAACTTTATGATATAGGGCACTAAGGTAGGTTTGAGATAGGGCATAAATTTAAGGGACAGGTCACAAATAGGGTTGAAAAACCGCAGATTTTGGTCTTAATTAATTAAGCAGGGTAAATGCTAAGGGAAGTGGGCCGCACGGCCCCGCCAATTCAAGTTTTCATAAATTCAGAGTATAGTATTGCGTGGGAGGCTAAATTACGCTAAGAGGTAAAAGCATTTGACGCATATAATTTTACTATTTCTGTGTCAGGCAGTGCTTGATTCGAATGCCTGCTGCGGCACTCTTCGTTTTGTTGTCGTTGATGTTTCTTTTCGAAAAGGACGTGTTACGTGTAACGAGAGTTGTGCAACTATTTACACAGTCCACCTTCGTCTTATTTATGACGCCAAAATACAATTGCTACCGGTGTTTACATGGAAACCAGCTAAGACACGGTACGTCAAATTGAAAACAAAAAGTTTGTTATTTCCAAAAGCTTATAATAAGACGCGTTCTACAAGAAGTGAAGTTTCTCAAATTTTGGCGGAAAATTTGACAAATTCAATTAAATCTATAAAATGTCGACACCTTATAAGAAAGCCATATTGTACCTCTTTTGTAATATAGAAAGGTTAAGTAAAATACAACTTGATGAATTAGTTACCTTGCACAGTATATCGTTTCTGTCAGTAGTATCGTCCAAGCGTTCCAAGTATCCCGACCGAAAATAGGCGGGATTGTTATTCTTGACAAGTCCGATTTGACCAAAGTTATGTCGCCGTTGTGATCTTAATTACATTTAAATCAAGCTAGGAAACAGATATCTTCGTTTCTTTAGAATGACATCGTTCCAGTCTGACTTAAAACATTTAGGGCTCCAGTTATTTCTACCTTTAGAACATTTTTAAAAGTTCCTTTGGTTTCCGTGACTCGAAATTAAATTAAGTTTCAACAGGGTGTTTTTGCTGCACATGTTTATCTTGTGAATTACAAGCGTTACATTGATAACTCTCATACTTACTATTCTAAAACGAAAAAACAGTACCATTTCTTTGTTGAACTAAACAAAACTAACTGCTTCAATCGGCTTAAAATATCTCATTGGGGGTCACACCGCGTGCTGCGACGGCGTCTCCACCTCGAAAATATATTTCCCTTTTACTATCACTATGCGATTGGAAGTCCAGCTCGTAGTTTTCTTGTGTAATATACCGATAAAGAGAGTATCAATCGATAATTCCCCATTTCGTAAAAGACAACAATTGAAATGTTGCATCTCGATGCACAGAATTTTGGCGGAAATTTTGCCGCCGTATTTATATTTACAATTACGAACTTTACTCTGATTGGATATTACCTCCACTATGTAAATAGTTCACCCCTGAACTGAAAACAATACCGTTTCGTTTCTGAGGAAACGAAACAAAAAATGACCATAATTAAAACTTGGAAGAATGTACCAGACAGCTCACCAGACTGATGGATTTAACGCCCTTCGACTTAACTGCATTAACTCAAACTTGCCTGCTTATGCTATGATTCCAAACCAGCAAAACTTCACAAGGCACGATGAGCGATTTGACAACTTCTCAACCATCTTCTCGGGCTGCCAAATCGGGCAAGTTTGTGTCACTTTCAAGAGCGATCAAGCACAGTGGTTTCACCTTGAAGTTCTTTCCTTACAGAGTCGTAAATCTTTTTAACATTTCTTCTGTTTTCACCGAACTTTAGGCATTTCTCCCAAAGATTTAGACGGGTTCAAAGCTGATATCGCTTTCATTTATACGGCACTCGCTTGCTCGCTGGCGATTTTGCCACAAATTTTGATTTTTGTAACCCGAAATTTATTGGTTCGTGCGTTATCAGATGCGCGTTTTGATTCGTTAGTAGGAAAGATGATTGTCTAGAGCGTGTGTTGAGAAAAGCTTTTTGGATCAAGAAGTTAATAAACTAAATTTCTCTTCATTTGTCGAGTTAATTTTTAGAAAACTTTTTCCTGTGTTTGCATAGCCTGATATAAACACTCGAGGGGCTGGGAGAATTCTCGACAGTTATGCAAACCCGAGACGTAGTCGAGGGTTTGCATAACTGTCTCGAATTCTCCCAGCCCCTCTCGTGTTTATATCAGGTTATGCAAACACGGAAAACGTTTTCTATTGCTTAATTCCTGGTTGTTAAAGGGGCTCAGTCACGTTTGAAAAGCTTAGCAAAACTTTTCAAATTCGTTGTTTGCAATCCGCGTCAATCTTCTCCATCCTTAACCATCCTTGTTCCTTTATGGTTTATTATCGTCTCTTTGATGTTTTTCTATCTTTACAAAGTGTTATTTTTAGGTGTCCTTCAATTTAACGGTTATTTTTTTCGATGTTCAAAATAACTCAAGATGCCGTGACTGAGCCCCTTTAACAATTGTTGCCAAAATGTTTTGACAAAACACCTCTGGCTGAGTCAAAACTTTCACCCGCAAAATCACGATTTATCCATCATTGAAATCGAAGGTATGTATGCATGTTATGTGATTTTTCAGCTCAATTTGATAGAAGACTGTTTACACTTTTTTTTCGCTTTTGTTTTCTTAGAATTCTTTTCTTCCTTTGCAAATGTTTCACATTTTTTTGCTTAACTATTTGCAAACTCATGCTGCATTCCGTGTGCTTTATCATGCCATTTTGTTTTATTAGTCTTCATCATTTCTTTGGTTGTGTTGGTGATGGTGATGGTGATGGTGATGGTGGTTGTAGTTGTCTTAAGTTGTTGTTTGTATTGTAGTAGCAATTGCTGTGATACTCAGTCAAGTTTTTGTTGCTTTGAGCTTCCTTATCCGTACTACGAAAACCGCGCAGCTAGACTTGCACTGACCTGTTTTTTGCATTGATGATTTCCTTCTGATAAACAGCAGGTCTGCCAGAAGGAAGAAGAAATGGGTAACAAACTATTGACAGCTCTCGCTGGACTCTTTGTGTCTAACAGTAATGAAGACATCAGAATTGAATTCACCGCTCTGGAGTCTGGTTGGAAGATCAAGGAGGGAAAAGTGAAGGTATTACAGTTCTTACTTCTCTTTTAACGAAGACGTTGTGATGATACGTAGTTAATGTATTTCCGATGACGTAGCATCATGTGAACCGTCGTGCCGTGCGACCGTGTGTGTGAATTTCCCGCCATGTTTATTCAGCAATAAAGTACAAGAAGTGCTATCACCGCTTCATATAGTTCGCGGCCATTACATGGTGTCAGAAGTAAACTAAAAACCTCGGAAACATGGCTCTAAGCGGCATCGAATGCCCAGTTATGCAGTGGGACGGCGACAACCCGAAAGAAAGCTGGCGGCGTTTCAAGCAACACGTCGAGTTAATGTTTACAGGACCTCTTAAATCCAGAACAGAACAGGAGAAATGCAGCTATTTACTCATCTGGGTCGGTCAGAAAGGAAGGGATATCTACAACACGTGGTCTGACATCTCCGACGATGACCGTAAGAAATTAGGAACATACTACGAACGTTTTGAGAATCACGTAAGTCCCAAAGCAAATCCTGTTTTCGCCAGATTTAAATTCCACAGTCGCGTCCAAGAATCATCAGAAACAGCAGAGAAATTCATCACGGCATTACGAATTCTAGCCCAGGATTGTGATTTCAAAGACCCAGAAGAAATGATTCGAGATCGAATAGTCTTCGGAACGAACTCACTCAAAGTCAGAGAAAAGTTAATCTCAAAGGGAGCCAAGCTAACGCTGGATAAAGCTATTGAAATTGCAAGGTCACACGAATCCTCTCAAGCCCAGCTCACAGCCATGGCAGCTGAAACTGCAGATGGGTCCATACACTTAGTACAGAAGCGAAACCAAGAGAAAGAGACACAGGATGCCCAACACCAAAACCACCCTCCATCACATCAAGTATCTCCACCTTTCAAGCCTCCCAGGGGAATGAGAACTTGCGGGAACTGTGGTCGCGCCCACAACGCATCAGCCAAATGCCCAGCACATGGCAAGACATGCCTCTACTGTAAGAAATTAAACCACTTTGCAGAAGTCTGTCAATCCAAGGCCCGCAGACAACGGATTCACGCCATAGAAGATTCAAGAGATTCCACTGCAGAAACATCCTTCGAATCCATTGTTTTCGAATCAGTCACCATAGCAAATTTAACACATGGGTCAGCTGAGCCTAGTCGAGATGAAGTATTTGTATCCATTCAGGTAAACCTGGCGCAGAGCAATAACAGGAAGACCACCCTAAGAGCCAAACTTGACACTGGGGCCCAGGGCAACATACTACCCATGAGACTTTACCGTGAGATGTTCCCACACCAAATAGACAACAATGGTAAACTCAAACCCAATGCACTGCTGTCCTCGAATGTTGTGCTCACTGCCTATGGAGGCTCGCAAATTAAACACCATGGCACAGTCACCATACCCTGCACTTACGGGAAAGAGAGCACACTGGCACCCTTTTACGTCACTGACATCCCAGGTCCTGCAATCATTGGGCTCCCAACCTCCACTGACCTGAATCTGCTACAGTTTAATTGTGCTATACAGGCACAATATCCCCACACCAGCAGTCATGGATGCCTAAAGGACAAGACTCTGGAACAAGCCAAAGAAACCCCCCCGATAAAAGACAAGCAAGATTTGATTAAACAATACCCTGAGTGTTTCAATGGCATCGGGAAGTTTCAAGGGGAGTACCATATTACAGTCGACCACAATGTTCCACCAGTGATTCATCCTCCACGACGCGTGCCAGTCAGCCTCAAAGACGACATCAAAAGTGAATTGGATGATATGGTCAAGAACGACATCATCACAAAACTTGAAGAAGGTGAACCCACACCCTGGGTTAACAGTCTTGTCTACCGACGGAAACAAAATGGGAGGTTGAGACTCTGCTTAGACCCCAAAGATCTCAACGCAGCCATCCAGAGAGAACACCATGTTACCCCCACTCTAGAAGAGATCCTACCCAAATTGACCGGAGCTACAGTTTTCTCCATTGTTGATGCTAAGTGCGGGTACTGGAACGTTGTTCTTGACAAGGAGTCGAGTTACCTCACCACATTCAACTCCCCTTTCGGTAGATACAGATTCAACCGCATGCCCTTTGGGCTGAAAATGTCACAAGACATCTTTCAGACCAAAATTGACCAAACGTTTGAGGGGTGCGAAGGCGTGGCAGGAATTGCAGATGACATCGTGGTTTTTGGAAAAACTGGTGAAGAACATGACCGAAACATGCATGGTATGCTAAGACGATGCCAAGATACAGGCCTGAAACTGAACCCTGACAAATGCTTTGTAAAGCAGGAGAAAATCAGATTTTATGGCGTTGTCTGTAGCCAAGATGGGATCCAGCCAGACCCAAACAAAATTTCAGCACTGAAACAAATGTCAGCTCCAACCAGCCGCCAAGAACTACAGACCTTCTTAGGTCTGGCAAACTACATGGGTCCTTTCATCCCAAATTTAAGCACACTAACAGCCCCACTTCGAGAGCTCCTAAAGGAAAGCCACCAATTTGACTGGAGCCCAGCACACCAAGAAGCCTACAACAAGATCAAGGACTCCATCAGTAGTGAAGTCACTCTAACCTACTTTGATCCTAAGAAGGAGATCACCTTACAAGTTGACGCTTCGCTGAAAGGCCTGGGTGCCGTACTCTTACAGGATAACAAGCCTGTTGCTTTCGCGAGCAAAGCTCTCACTGATGTGGAGACAAGATATGCAAACATTGAACGAGAACTGCTTGCTGTGGTGTACGGGTGTGAGAAGTTTCACACTTACCTGTTTGGCCACAATTTCACAGTCAACACTGACCACAAGCCCCTCGAGAGTATTCACCTAAAACACTTGACAGCTGCACCCCCGCGTCTTCAAAGGATGCTATTGAGACTGCAACCATATGACCTTGTCATCCGCTACCAACCAGGCAAGAGCATCGAGATCGCAGATGCGCTCTCCAGGTTATCACCAGAAGAAACAGAAGCCATCCCTGGGATGAATGTCCAAGTGCACGACATCCACCCTCAATTCAGTGAGAGCATTTTGCAGAGAATTAGGCAGCAAACCGCGTCAGATCCAGAGCTCAACGCACTGAAGGAAACGATCCACTCTGGTTGGCCGCCGACCATCCAGCAAGTCCCAGTGACCTTAAAACCTTATTGGCCCTTTCGCGATGAGCTCGCTGTAGAAGATGGGATAGCTATGAAGAGTCACCGCATCATTATCCCCACTGTGCTACAGAAGGAAATCTTGACAAAGCTCCATGCAGCACACCAAGGAATTGAGAAGACGAAGCTCAGAGCTAGGACCTCTGTATACTGGAGAGGGCTAAACAAAGACATAGATGAGATAACCAAGACATGTAGCATTTGCCAGGAGTTGCACCCAAGCCAGCAAAAAGAGCCCCTGATCCTCACAGAGGTGCCGCCAAGGGCATGGCACACCATTGGTACAGACCTCTTTACCTTAGAGGGTTCAGAGTACCTAGTAGTTGCTGATTATTACTCCAAGTATCCATTCGTCAGGCAGATACCAAGGGGACAAAATAACAGCCACACAGTAATCAAAATGCTGAGGCAGATTTTCAGCGAGCAGGGCATTCCCAAGGTAGTAAGATCCGATAATGGGCCCCACTACAGTGGTCAAGCATTCCAAGATTTTGCAAGAGAATTGGGTTTCCAGCATGTGACAAGCTCCCCACACTATCCGCGTAGCAATGGTTTTATTGAGAGCCAAGTGAAATCAGTTAAAGCTGCTCTTCTCAAAGCGAAAACCACCCACAGCGACCCTGACATGGCCCTCCTGTGCCTTAGAACCACACCCATTGATCACAAGCTGCCATCACCTGCTGAACTACTTCTTGGTCGAGCAATCCAGGACAACCTCCCGAGGAAAATCCCCAGAGACGCCTTAAATGAAGTAGTCGCCCCCAGACTAGAGGAGAGGCAGGAGATGCAAAAATTCTACCATGACAGGTCCGCGAGGCAACTCCCTACTCTAACACCAGGACAAAGAGTAAGCATCCAGGATCAATCGACACTGAAATGGAAACCAGCCGAAGTGAGGGAAAAGCTTGCAGGAGTCCCCCGGTCATATACTGTGTCAACCCCAACTGGAAGAGAGCTGAGGCGCACTAGAACCCATATACGTCTTGCCCCCCAGAGAAACATAGAAGTCCAACCAGATGCAGATGAGCAAACTGTGGTACAAGCTAGCACCAGCCCAACTGTTGCGATTTCAGTTCCCTTCGAGAATCAAGCTGACGCACTCACAGGCCATTATGTAACTCGGAGTGGCAGGATTAGCAAGTCCCCGGAAAGGCTGGACATATAGCTTGCTCTATTGTTGAACAATGCTGATCCACTAACAAAGGAACTTTTGTTGTTGACTTATAGTTATGTTCCTTTGTTCAGTTTAGTAGTTATTTTGTTTGCTGTTATAACGCACCTCATCAGGAGGAGAGGGATGTGATGATACGTAGTTAATGTATTTCCGATGACGTAGCATCATGTGAACCGTCGTGCCGTGCGACCGTGTGTGTGAATTTCCCGCCATGTTTATTCAGCAATAAAGTACAAGAAGTGCTATCACCGCTTCATATAGTTCGCGGCCATTACAGACGTGTTCTAAAGAAATCATTCTACTGAAAAAGAAACCAGAAAACACTTAGCTGTCTAGGCCATTGCGAGTATATGTTGACCAACTAATTCACTAGTGTCTGGTGTGCGGGTGCAACGTGGGAGTGTGGTGTCTTGGCTCAGATTGGAACTAGAGATGGACACAAGACTGGCTATTGAGTACCGAGACTCGCCGATCGATCCAATGTGGACTGCATTAACAATTACACGATAACTCCTCCCACATTCTGCTACATTTAATAATACACAAGTCTCTTTCCAGTTTCTTTTAGGTTTTACTCAAATATTACACATAGCAGCTATAAAGGAATCCTCCAATTCCTGGTCGGCTGAAAAAAGCACTTTTATCCATGATGACAACCAGATGCTTATGTTACAGCGAACAAATCTAGTAAGATAATGTCTATTAATTCAGATTATTCTGTTCTTGCCTTTATAGACGATAAAATCAAAGGTTGTATGGAACACGCCTGGAAACTCTAATTTTCCTCGTCGTGATTTCGTAATAAGTCACGTTGACAAAACCAAGAAGCAGTTCTTCTGTGGAATAACAGTATCACACGGGAGTGACAGTGCCAGCACGGAAGTCGTGGCTCTATTTGAGCAGGTGACGATTAAAATGACCTGCTTGAAAATAATATTAATAGCAATACTCTTTGGTACCAGCCAGCAAAGTCCTCATCTGTACTTTTATCTTGAAGGCAAGACGTAAGGATGCCAATCAAGCGTCTAAGATTTTCAAGAAACCGAAGAGCGTTTGGATTGAGTTCACAATTGGTAAGAAGCGCAAAAAATGTTTTTTTTTTCTTGTTAAGTCATACTTCTTAACCACACTAACGAAGTCATGTTTCGTTTTGCGGTGTTACGGAAATAGACAATTAAGGCCTGGTTCACACTTGTAAGATGAGCACAAGCATAACACAAGAAAAAGAAACACTTTCTTTTTTTCTTGTTCTTGTACTTATGCTTATTACGCTGATTGCACTAGTGGGAATTGGTGTGGAATAAGCATAAGCCGCATAAGCACAAGAATTCAGCCAATCAGAATGACACTGTTCCAAATCTCCTCTCGGCCAAAACATGGCGAATGAAAGATTAGCAGAGCTTGTCCGGAGCTATCCAATTCTGCACGATAGATCTTTGGTTGATTTCAAAAACGCCCATAAAAAGGAGTTAGCGTGGAGCGGGATCGTACCAGAGCTAAGTTTGAAATCAGGTAAGCGAAAGCACGAATCGAACTGAGTTTGTTTTCCCAACGAATGATCTTTAAGCCTTAGAATATCCTTCACTTTGTCAAGGGGTTGTTTATCCCTCGACGCCGTCTGCGGCGAAGAACTATCACCATCATCAACGCAGCAAACAGCGCTTTTTCTCTGCCACCTTGTTTCTCCAATCCGACGTATTCTCGTGCCCAGAGCCTCTGTTTGTTTTTCTTCATATTTTAAAACTGAGTGGGAACGAGAATGTTTCCGACATGACTCACATTGCGCATGCGTATGTCGCTAGTATGAACACATTCTCGTCTCCAGAGCCTACGATCCTTCTAGCCTGTGGTTGGGATCGAGAGCTCTGGTTTGGTCCAACACCGGAAGTCCGTGAATCACGGACTTTCCGTCAAATCCGGCAACAAATCTGATTGGTTGACAATGCGAAACGAATACTCTGCGCATGCTCAGAAAATCGGGTCCAGCCAGAGCTCTCGATCCCAACCACAGGCCAGAAGGATTGTAGGCTCTGGGGACGAGAATGGTGTGAACATCTTTGTGCTTATTCTCGTGCTTATGCCTGTGCTTATCCCACAAGTGTGAACCAGGCTTTACGAACTCATCTTACTTTGTCAGTTCAAGTTTTAAACAATAAACATTTTATTTCTTCTCACAAGGTTCTTCTGTTGGGGACACGATCCAGAAAACGACAAGTTATCATTTGCTGGGGTTACTTGCTGGTTTATTGCTGAAAAGGCAAATGCTAAAAGGTAAAACTTTACGCTACAGTTTGGTGTCATATATTCTCTGGTAGCTTATCAGACCAATTCAAGAGGGTAAAGGTCTAATTTATGTTTGATTGTTTAATTTATTCCTTTTTAATGAATCTACAGGTGTGTAAAATTCTCCTGTCGGAGGTTGGACAACTTCCCACAAGACACCTGCCAAGTCAGCGCAAAAGGATTGCCACAGTTTAAAGAAGCGTTATTCATGTAGCATAAAGTGCAATCAAAACTGATGTATATCATTAATGGCGCGCCCAATTAAGCGCGATGCATGCAAGCGGACTATAGATCGAAGGAGAAAAACGCCCGGTGGATCCTTTACTTACATTACGGACTAAGAAGACGAGGCTAGTAAAAATGTGTGCTATTTTCTGGTTTCTGGTTTATACTTGAAAGTATTTGTTATTCTATGCAAGTGTGACTTTTTTGTTTGAATGTATTGCAACGTTAGGTTAAAAGTAATGAAAAAAAAAAGTCCATATACCTGAGTATGAGCTTTGCATAAACTCTCCTCGTGCACCGTTTGATCAACATTTACATGAGAGAGGGTGTTAAGGCCTACAAGATAAGGGGTTTACTTTCACAATTCTGCAGTTTGTATTTTACAGCGAAAAAAGGTTACTGAAGGCGTGTCAATAAAACACTTTTCACCAGCATAATATTGGTTAGAGTTTTCCTCCAAATAAATTGCTGTCTTGAATAAACCTGAATTCGCTGAACAAGAAAAGAAGCTATAGTTATTGTGGGTTGCTGTTTTTAGAGGAGGGATGTTTCGCTACTTTTTGCCATAATTAGCGCAACAGTCCAAAATTAACCCCCTGTCCTCAAGCGTGAGTGTGGACGCATTGTGGATGGTATTTGTAAACAATTATTGGATGAGGCTTTCATGATATCCAGAATAACCAAGGTCGAGGTAGAAGTTATGGGCCTGTTGAGGCTGAGTTGAGGCTGATAACCGTTAAACACAAATAATACACAAACTGCGGTTACAAACGTGACAAAAACAACACATGTTGTCAAAAAAAAATTTTCGTATGCCTCAGCATGCATATACATCTTCAGAAGTGACGGTTGGATATAATACAATAAGATTCAAGCGCTAAAGAGAAAGACTTGAACCTAATTAAGACAATGGTAAAAAAAATGATGATATACAGACCTATCAAAGACTGTTGGAAAATATATAAAAGGCTAGTAAAGGAAAAGTTTCTCGCTACCCACATTTTCGTTTAAAGAAGGTTTTAAACCCTTAATCAATAAAGACTCTTTAATTCTACAATGAATATCCGAATGCCCGGTTGCTAAAATTTCAAAATGGCCCCGTTAGTTAGAAGCGTTCTCGCGATAAAATAATGAAAATCATGTTTTGCTACTTCACTGACAGCAAGCAGGCAAAACAAAGCTTGAAATGATTACCCGCCGGTCATACATAACATGATTAGCCGTGACCTTGAGTGTCCTTGACATTACTATTTTTTTTTTTTAATAATCCAAGTTATTCTCGCACTTTGATTAGTTCTCGCTGGCAGGAGCCCATCACCTGTGATGGGCTCCTGTTCTCGCCTATTAACCGTGAAGGACTAGGTACGAGTCTGTAAATTATGGGATTAGCAACCATTGATCCACATAGTAAGAAAGAGCACACCGAGATTCGCAAAATCCCCAAGTTCGATGTCAATAGACCCAATAGTAAGCAAGATACAGCCATTTGGAAATGTCAAAATTTACAAGGACGTCCGGATGGCATACATTTCTTTGTAAATTTTGACATTTTCAAATGGCTGTATCTTGCTTACTATTGGGTCTATTGACACCAAACTTGGGGATTTTGCGAATCTTGGTGTGCTCTTTCGGACTATGTGGATCAATAGTTGCTAATCCCATAATTTACACACTCGTACCTAGTCATTCACGGTTTGAAATCAGGCAATGATCCATTAGAGAACCTGAGACGCACGATTGACGTCATCATTTTAAGGTTTACCTTAAAAATGGGAAATTTTATACATTAAGTGGACATTTTTTTAAGGCACTACAGTGATAACACTCACTGAGAGAGATTGATTGGCTCTCTTGTTGACACTAATTGATGTCATGGCAACGAGACCACGCCCACTAAGCCCTGATTTTATAGCCCCCACCTCACGCTAGCAGCTATAACTCTGCAATAACAAAAAGTGTTCTTCTAAAATTTTCAGGAGACATTATCCATACACAGATCTGTGCAATGAACCTAAACGGTGCAGTGTACATGACATAATGATAAGCATGCAAAATACTGAAAAACAATCAATATAAGCAAATAATGAAGCCAGTCTTTGTAAAAATAGGCCTGTTATAGAATATACGATGTACTTTTGTAATTTTTTTTAGATTCATTGCACAGAAACACAGTATTGAATGTTTTGTTGAAAATTTCATTACAATATCTTAAAAATATACTGAACTAGAGGTGTTGAGCTACTTGCAGTTCTATCAAAATGTAGTTTTTCCACAGGCGGCCCAAGCGCGAGATGAGAGGAAATAATTAAATATAAATGAAACGTACGTGAACGTGACTCTTGCCTTCGAGCGGTGTTGTGTTACAAACATGCGATTTAGGGTTTGTATGGGAACTTTACGGGTTTGCTTTAAATACCTGAAAAATGTAAGGTTGTGTGAATAAAACTGACTTGCCTTGCTTTCCTTTCGTATGCTTTGTTGTTTCACGGTGTTTGAGGCCGTTTTGAAGCATTTTCAGCGAGTTAGCACTGGTGGTGGTTTCCCACTAGAAAAGTGGGAGGGAACTATTGCCTATATGATTTTCACATAGGCAATAGTACCCTCCCACCCCTGCCGAGTGTTGTTTTTGTTGAGCCTATGCGGTCGCTAAGCTTCGATTTTCAAATCTAGTATCTTCACCGTTGCCTTCACGCATGATGCAGCAGCGAAAGAGGCAGATTTGAGCTGGTAAACGAGCGATTTTCAGGCCGTTGTGATGAGATTTGTGAACCAGCGACCCATGGAATGGGAAGCGAGTTATTCAAGCTTCGGCTGATCGTGATTTGAGGCGGTTACGTCCATTCCTTTGGAATATTTTGGCCTTCGCTGCACGACGGTTCGATTTTGAGCCAGCCAGCCTTGTGTTTTTTTCTAGTGGGAAACCACCACCAGTGCTAACTCGCTGAAAACGCTTCAAAACGGCCTCAAACACCGTGAAACAACAAAGCATACGAAAGGAAAGCAAGGCAAGTCAGTTTTATTCACACAACGTTACATTTTTCAGGTATTTAAAGCAAACCCGTAAAGTTCCCATACAAACCCCAAATCGCATGTTTGTAACACAACACCGCTCGAAGGCAAGAGTCACGTTCGCGTACGTTTCATTTATATTTAATTATTTCCTCTCATCTCGCGCTTGGGCTGCCTGTGGTTTTTCGGAAAAAAGCATTTAAAAGCTGTACTGGGGTTTCAAACCCTTTGTTCAACCTTTGAGCAAAGTTAGCTGTCTAAAATCCTCCAGCAGCATAAGTTACTCCCTCTGCTTGTTGGTTCTTGTCTTCTTTCTTTTTTCTTTGTCCTCTTAACACCTTTGTCCTCTTCTTCCTTTCATCTCTCTCTTTGTATTCGGCCCCACGAACACGATCGCTTTGGGAATCTTTCGAAGGTTTCGTGAATTGATTCCCCGAAAACTTCCTCTTCGGACGTTTTGTCGTACGAAATTTAGGAGGCATAATTCGTTTTTAGCGTGAACAGAGACGAGAACAGGAAAAATATCTCAAAAAGAGTGTTTCCAAACCTGCGTGATTTCTTGATTCACTACTTGCACAATACCATAATGCACCTCTTTAACCCCCCCAAAATTTTGCATACTCATTGCTTGCAAAATTCTCCTGGGACATGAACATGTCCGAAGAGTAATCTAAAAAAATTGGGGATAGTTTTCGAATTTTTGGCCAGTTTTAAGGTATCATACCACCTTAATGACGGAATGGTTTTGAGAATTAAAGTGACATTTTGAGTTACTGGGCGAAGGACAAAGTGCAAAAAAACATTGAACAGGTACGAGAAGAAAGAAGAAAAAAGAAACTAGTGAGACAATCTAAGATAGTGCAGATTGTTACGTAGGACTGTCAGTACATTTTGAGTCATCTGCTGCCTTTGTGTAACTTGTTAGTTCAAGGCCCAAAAATAACTTACAATTACTGTTTGCCAAGACGGTTTTAAATTTTACCGTGGTGTTTTACGTTGAATTTCGTTCATTCTAAATTCATTAATACGTTGAACTAGCAAACGTGATACTTTTAGTTTTTCAACGCCAACTTTTGTAACTTGATACTTTTGTTTTTCTCGCAAAGTTTGTAACATGATACCCTTATTTTCTCAAAAACATATCAAGAAGATATGCTCGCTTTTTTCATGCAGGAGAAAAATGAAGTAATGTTATTAACTTATGACAAAATTGGAAGAGGAATGATTTTGTTTCAATCAAGAGGCAAATTTTCATATCATCGATAAACAATTACTAATTTAATTATCAAATAGTCGCGTTGTGTCTCGGAATAGCACGTTCTTATTAGGTTGCCACACAATGATATCGATTAATACAACCGAGAAGCGTTTTAACTTGACCGATGTTATATCCTACATCGGTGAATTTAGTCCTCTCAAAGACTGACTAAATTTATTTTCGGTTTTTTTAAGTGCCACAGTGTCTACAGCAATATTTGAGAAGTTTCTTTTGTTACGACATTACTAATTTTAATGCCGCTAACTCGGAAATGTTTTGGGTGAATGCATTTGTGAACTTCTTGTTCTCTTTCATAAGGGAGAAAACAAACAAGCGGCTGAGGAGATCCATTCGTTTCCCTGCTTAAAGCTTAGCAAACAGGAAATAGTATAAAAATGGCACACGGCATTTTCCTGAACCGAGCTAGGGATGATTCCAAAAGACGCGCTGTCGCAAAAGCGTTCTTTGCACTAAAAGGGGGAACTGATTTGTATAGGAAATCGGTCTGTTCGAGAAACAATTAGGGATTAATTGTACTTGTGAACAGATCGGACTTTTTAGTAATTTCCACGAGTGGCTGCCGCAGCCACGAGTGGAAATTAGAAAAAGTCCGATCTGTTCACAAGTACAATTAATCCCTAATTGTTTCGAGAAAGAAGACCGATTTCCTTTTAATAATACGGCAACCGTAAATACAAGCTTCTGGCTGACGTCTTTTTGCTATTGAGGGATGCTAGAATGAAGCAACGGTGTGATAAAATATGTTACTTTAGTCTTTAATTTTCTCAACAATCTCCATACGATATTATTTTTCTTTCGAAAACGAGCCACATAGACGAGCAAGTTCCAAGTTTGTAACATTAAGTTCAATTTCATTGGCTTTGAAGCTGTCAAAACTCTGAACGCATGAGCGACTTTTTGATGAATAATCAACATGTACAGGAAAGAAAATGCACGTCGAAACCAGTCGAGACGGTATCAAAAGCGTTTTATTTATTGACAAAACTTGCGTGAAATCGTTTTAAGAAAAGTTTACAGCCTTAATTTAAACTATGACATGGAGCTAAAGATACAAGGACGAGTTCATTCGGGAAAACTGAGGATAACTGTGCAAAGATAAGTGAAGTTGAAATGGGAAGACTAGTTCAAAGTGTTCGTCAACGAAGTTTGTAAGTTTTTAAGATTTTCAAACCATGGACTTTAATTGCTTTGCTTGGTCCGCAGCTCATGAATTCTTCAGAAACGCCAGCTGGACATTTTTGTTACTAGTCGCCTCCATTCTTGGAACGACCATCCTTCCTTGAATTAGATATTCTCATCTTCGTAGGGCTTGACTCGGCAAACATGACACATACGCGCGGCCATTTTCATTCTTTGCAGATTGAAGTGTTCATTGCGCGAGTTGTAGTCTTCTTGCCTTCCTCTTAAACCAAAGTGTTGAGTCACTAAGTACCAAGTTGTGTTTAGTCGACAAGCCGATCCCGACTCTGGCTCGCAGCTGCCGTCTTTCTTCTTTAACTACTTTAATTCGGTGTAGAAATCTCCGAGAACCTCTTCAAGATGTTCGAGCGAGAGGTTTTCAATGCAGCCTTTCGGATTTTTCCTCTCGGTAGCTCACTCCAAATATTTGCGTAGTTAAGTTTTGGTCGATTTTGTTTTTGTTTTTATTTACTACTGCTTCTTCATACAAAGCTTTTTTTGTTTGTCGTCAACGGCAAACTTGAAGTTATCCGATCAAATGCGACCGATACAATTAAAATTTAATTGTTCAGCTATCGATACAATTTGGGATAAATTGATCAGCTTCCAACCAATCAGAAGCGAGTATTTACGGTAGCAGTATTATTATACCTGAAATATAACTGCTATCGCCCGTTAAGACGAGAGTGCGGTATCGCACGCATGAATCTGAACTCGAGAACGGATTGTATTTGTACCATGCTAACAATGCTAGAGCTCATGCGTCTTACATACTGTGTTCAACCACAAGGAAAAGCACTAAACGTTCCTGCATATTGTGTATGAAATGTATTGTTTACCTAGCATATAGTTAACACTTACGCTCATCAATCTGCGCGTGCGCTTCGTGTAAATCGCTTTTGTCCTTATGAAAATATTACCACTAGGATAACAAGAGAATATTGGAACCATATATAGTTTTGTGATGTTATCCATGAAGAAATGTAAGTGGAGTACGTTTTACGTAGCAATCAAAGGTACCTACCCCACCCCCTCAAAACGAGGCCAATTAATTATTTGGGATTAATTAATTAATTAAACAAACATTAAAGTTTACACCTTATTGCCATACTGCGTTAAGGCAGTCAACCCCCAAACCATCTCAATAGTGCACTCTCCACTGAAAACGAGGTTCTTTTTAAAGAAATGACTCAGAATAATACTCGAGCAGTCTCAGCGGCAGTCGAGCTAGACTAGACCGAATAACCAT
Source organism: Platygyra sinensis (assembly GCA_019787425.1). Classification (NCBI taxonomy): domain Eukaryota; kingdom Metazoa; phylum Cnidaria; class Anthozoa; order Scleractinia; family Merulinidae; genus Platygyra; species Platygyra sinensis. The sequence continues at coordinate 54,733 of JAHPZR010025824.1, forward strand.
TGCTTTTTCTCGAATATAAAGAGCGCCGCAATAGACAATGAGACACTCAACTGTCGCCTTGTGTGCCACATTTTTGTTCTTACCACATTTTGGCGTCATCTGTGATCTATTACTGAACAGACACACGGCGACATAGAATCTATTTGGTTATTAAATAATCTCCCCCTAGATAATATCACAGGCGTTGATTTCGAAAATTCACTGTACGCTTTCGGCCGGCCAATCACAAAGGAGGTAGTGAGTTGAGTTTGTAATAACTAGGTTAGTTGGCCTCGTTGCTTACTCCGGCCGTTTTTCTTGGTGGCCGGAAAGTGGGTATATGGTTGCGGTAGCAGGTGAAAGGGAGGGGAGGGTGGTGGGTTACCATGGTTCCTAACGGAGAGGGTGGAATTAAAATGAGGATGAGAATTGCTACAGCTCGCTAATCGTGCGCGTGCTTTTCGTGAATATCATAGTTCCCACAATTATGTGTTTTGTGAAGAAAGCTTTAGAGAAAATCTCGCTTCTTCACAAGCACATCTAACATACAAAGAATAGCGTCGAGCGTTTTTGGGACGGGCTGGTCCACGAATTTTATAGCTTGAAAGCTACGTAACCAAATTTGCAAAGTTCATACTAGTTCTCACGAGATAACAAATTAAATAACATCAGAAGCTTATAAGCTTCTGATAACATAAGTGGGTTCAAACTAACCAAGCACTATGCCTATTGAATACAAAAGAAAAAAAAAACAAATGGTAATTTTTGCAGAAATGGCTACGCTGCGGTGATAAACGAGGGCGAGTGGTATAGTAAGTAGTAAATCTTTATTTATCCACGGTACAAAATTCGTCAGCTTTAAAAATACCTAATACTAATATAATAAAAATATTTAAATATAATAAAAATATTTAAATAAAAAAGCTGCTTTCCACGAATGCCGTGCCTTACAGTTCTTTGAGTAATCGTTTAAATTGCCCAAGGGACTCTGCTTCCCTTAAGTTACAAGGAAGACTGTTCCAGAGAATGGCGCCACTATAGCTGAAGCTGTTTTTGTAATAGTTTGTGCGCGGTAATGGAACATTAAGTTTATTTTCAGAGTCCCTTAGGTTATATGCGACTTCTCGCCTTTCAAATCTAGAACTAAGATAGTTTGGAGCCAACCCGTGCAGAGACCTGTAAACCATCGTAGCTCTTTGAAATTGTTGCTGGCAAGCTAGATTTTTCCACCCTAGAAGTTTGAAAAGGTGACCAGCATCTACGTCATAGCTTGAGTAGGTCAAAACACGGGCTGCTCTGTTTTGTAGCTTTTGAACCTTATTCCGTAAGGTTATCCCACAGTTTCCCCAAACAATGTTGCAATAATCAAAGTGTGGCTGTATTAAAGCTTGATATGTTAGTTGTAAGGTCGCCTGAGGGACAAGGTGCCTTATTCGTTTTATGGCCCCAATACCAGAAGCGACTTTCTTTGTTACTTTCTCGATATGGCCATTCCAATCAAGTCTGTCATCGATGGTCACTCCAAGTGATTTTGCAGTAGTGACCTGGCTAACTTCAAAATCATTAATTGCAAATGTCGGGGACTCTGTGAGAGTACTTAGCCTCTGCCTAGATCCGATAAGCATAAATTCGGTTTTAGTCATATTTAGAGTAAGTTTGTTTGCTCTCAGCCAATTGTGAACATTTTCTAAATCTTGATTTAGATGCAACTGAATATTGTCTACATTATCACTTGCGTACGTAAGGTGGGTGTCGTCAGCGTACATCCTCGGCTCACAATTTGAAAGACAGTTTGGAAGATCGTTGATGTATAACAGAAATAATAATGGACCTAAAATCGTCCCCTGGGGTACACCGCAACTTAATAAACAGCTTTGAGAGAGCGATCCATTGATGGAGCACATTTGAGTACGATTCTCTAAATACGACTTAAACCATTGGTGCGCGTTACCGTATATGCCGTAATTGCTTAATTTTGATAAAAGAATCTCATGGTCAACTGTGTCGAAGGCCTTTTTTAGATCTAAGAAAACAACGGCGTTGATTTTACCGCGGTCAATATTGTACGCCCAAGTGTCCGTGGCCTCAAGGAGAGCCGTGACAGTTGAGTGAATAGCGCGAAAGCCTGATTGATATTTACAGATTATATTGTGCTCTTCTAGATAGGCATATAATTGATCATAGACAATTCTTTCAAAGACCTTGGCCATAACTGAAATCACCGAAATTGGACGATAATTGTTTAAGTCGTCCCGATCGCCTTGTTTAAAAAGTGGGGTGACCTTTGCGCATTTCCAGTCATCCGGAAAGATGCCTTGACTTATCGACTGGTTAAAAATATCACGGATAGGAATACAAATGAGATCTGCACATTTCCGAATGAGCCTAGCAGATATCTTGTCAAGGCCAGCTGCCTTTGACTTGTTTAGACGATTCAAAAGTGAGAGAACTTTATTTGTACTGGTCGGATGGAGCTGAAACCGTTTATCTGTGCCAGTGAGGTACTTTTGATAACCATCACTATTTGAGAAATCAATATTGCTAGCAAGTTCTGGACCGATAGTAGCAAAGTGATTATTAAATTGGTTCGACAGCACAGTTGGATTTGTTATTGATACTCCATTTACTTTCAGAGATGTCACCGATTTTTTCCCAGATTTTCGCGAAGTTAGTTCATTAATAGTCTGCCAGGTCTTTTTAGAATCGCCCGTATGTTTGTTAAAACTATTTTGATAATAGGCTTGCTTGGCTAATCTGATTTCGCTATTTACTTTATTGCGTTGTTTTTTAAAAAGTGACCAGTCATTTGAATCATTCGATTTACTTGCTTTAATCTTTAGAATATCCCGATCATGCATTCGTTTCTTAAGCTCAGATGTAATCCATGGGGAACTACGCGCGCGAACACGCATTGTCCTCAAGGGAGCATGCTTGTTAACAATAGATAGAAACGAGCATTTCCATTGGAGCCACATTTGATTGGGATCAGTTGAATTGTATATGTGATCCCAACAATGAGATGCAATATCATTCCGAAAATTTATTCGATTAAATTTTTGAAAGTTTCTGTAGGTTATAGCATTGTGCCCACCAGACATTCCATTCACGGATAATTTTCGATAGGCAAAAACTATGCTATGATCGCTAATACTGATATGACGAACCCCCGAACACACAACTTTATCTGGACAATTAGTATAGATTACATCAATCAAAGTTGCAGAAGTCGGAGTTATTCTGGTTGGTTCAGTGATAAGTTGCTGTAGACCATAAATATCAGTGATATTCATTAATTTGCATGTATTATTGTCATATCGAGTAGCAATCATGTCGCAGTTAAGGTCTCCCATTAGAAAATATTCAATATTTTCGGAATCGAGTTTCCCAATTAAAGTTTCGAAAGGTGAAAAAATACTAATAGGAGAATCAGGTGGTCTATACCACGTGGCAACAACAAACGGTTTAGATCTAGGTTTTCGAATTTCCAGACATAGATTTTCAAGAGTGTCCATGTTTAAATCATTTCGTATGGTAAAATTGATTGAACTTTTCACATAGAAACACACTCCTCCTCCACCGTTTGAAATTCTATCACGTCGAATTATATCATAGCCAGAGATGTTGACCTCATTGTCGCTAATAGTTTCATTGAGCTTAGTTTCATTAATCGATAAAATATCTATTTCGTTATCCGCTAGAAGAATTCTAAGTTGATCTATGTGTGTGATTAATTTATTGATATTTAAAGAGGCTAATTTAAAACCTCGTTGAGATGGCAACACTGAGGTAGGCTCATGAGATTCCCCAGTATTGCGTTTTGTACATTGAATAGGCACGGCATCGGTGGATAGCGCATCATTTCAACCTAAACTCATCTGAAAGTTCTTAAAAAACTGTTGATTACCTTTAAAATTAAGATGTAGTCCGCCCCTGTTAAGTTCCTTTTCGGAGATGTTTTGATGCTGGATAAATTTCCATCCATTCTGCCGGCAGTAGAACTTCAGTTGTTTATTAACTGTTTTCACGGCTTCATTGAATCCGTCTCTTCTTTGCACGAGCTCAGATATAATTACTGTGGCATCGGATGAGTTTTCAATTTGTCTGGCGAGATCTACCACTGAGCCGGCAACTTGTTGTGGTTCTTTACTTTTGAGATCATTAGTGCCCACATGCAGAATCACTTGGTCCGGTGAAAGCTCCAAATATAACTCTTTATTTACTCTGCGCTATGCAACATAATGTCATATGTTAACGTGTGATGCTTCTGCCCTCAAGGAGCTTAGAAGACCGGTGGGAAAAATATTGTAGGATAAAGCTGTATTTCATCAGCTACCTTGCTGAGGGCTATCTTCTGGAAATTGTCCCTCGTGTGTATTCTATTACGCTCTTACATACGGTTGCTGCGCCCGCAGTACGAGCGGCAGTGAAACTGACCTGTCCTATCGAAACGATTTAACAAATTGACGTCCGTTTTTTATGCGTCTGTCCTGTTATTGATCATCAAATTCGTCATAGCATAGTCAAAGTAGCTGTGGATTCCGAAATTCATTGTTAATAACAGGACAGATGCATAAAAAAAAACACGTTAATTTCTGTTTTGCGACAACAAATGGGCTGCTCTATCGCTACCGAATGGCATAAATTATAAATTCATGTGTCTGTCCGCTTATTGACGATGAAATTAGCCAATGAGCGCGCGAGAATTTCGGCAGTTATCGTAAAAATGATAATAGCCTTTTTCTTCGTAACTAAATAAAGTAACCACATTGCTAATTTTCTTTGGCCTCCTCTATCTTTTAACTCGAGAATTATGGGTGTAGTTTGCCGAGGAATAGCATATTTTGTTCAAAATGGAACAACTGTTATCCTACCTGGAGACAGCGATGGAAGCGCGAACTGCCGAACCCGGGCGACCCATTTTTGACGCCAAATGGGAGACTCAAAATGATTCACACTCTTTTACCTTTTACAATCTTATATGGGTTTTTGGAGTTATAAATTATGTTTTCGTGAATATTTCATGCAGTCTTCAGTGAGAAAAGTTGCCTGACTTCGGTGCTTTCCTTGTTAACTTGCATTTGACGTCAGGACAGGAAGGGGGGCGGGGAAGATTTTTTGGCCAATATCTAATTCATCCAGTGGACAGTTGGTTAAAAAAGGCAGAATTGAAAACGCTTTTACATGTCATTTTGTATGAAAATAAAAGATGCAATTTAGATCAAAAAGTAGTGCGATTCGTGAAAAAATGGCTTTGGCTTTCTTACAGTTTAACTTCAAGCTTCAAAAATC
>JAHPZR010025824.1:70000-85336 GCA_019787425.1 Platygyra sinensis
GCAGGTAAACCGATGGAAAAATCGCCCGTCTTCTGAATTATTGTATAAAAGCAATAGAGCAGTTGCTATAGGTTATTAGCTGATAAACCAGTTGCGATGTTGGTAGAACACTCGAAGAATTCGTAAGCCACACGCCTGCGGCTCGTGATTTACGAATTCTTCTCATGTTCTACCAACATCGCGAGTGGTTTATCAGTCTTTATAACATAGATAGGACCCTGCGCGCACTCTGATTGGTCCAAAACCTATGTTTTATCAGAGTATAAAACATAGAAAAAGCGTGTTTTATTGTTTTGCGCGCGTAAAACCTATATCATAAAGCAAACGAAGAAGCCTAAGCCGTGTATTACACAGTGATAAAACACTCCAGTCATTTGAGAACACTCGAGAAATGTAGAAAACACTCGCCTGCGGCTCGTGTTTTCTACATTTCCCTCGTGTTCTCAAACGCCTGTCGTGTTTTATCACAGTGTAATACACGGCTTAGGCTTCTTTATTTGTTAATTATACAATAACAAAATCAATGCGCGCGCTCTGATTGGTCAATCAGCTATGTTTTATTGTGCCGGTAAACCCATGGAAAATCGCGCGTCTTCTGAATTATTATATAAAAGCCTGCGGCTCGTGATTTACAAATTCTTATCGTGTTCTACCAACATCCCGCGTGGTTTATCAGCCTATAAACCATAGAAACTTGTGGTCTATTGCTTAAATAAAATATAACCCATAGAAGCTTGTGGTCTGTTGCTTAATTATTCCATGCTCTACAAATATGGTAACAGTATACGTGATTTTTGGGGCCATTATTATTTTCACTTCATTTTAACTTTTCTGTATTTTGAAACGTTTTTAATGAATTTATTACATTCATTTTGAGATCACTGGTGATCCTTGCAATCTCATTGGCTCTCAGCAGAGCGATTTATTCACGAATTGCACTATTTTCTGCTCTCTGCTTTTCCCAGGCCAAAGAGCATGGAACAATAAAATGCAACAATCAAAAAGATTTTTGAAGCTTGAAGTTAAACTGTAAGAAAGCCAAAGCCATTTTTTCACGAATCGCACTACTTTTTGATCTAAATTGCATCTTTTATTTTCATACAAAATGACATGTAAAAGCGTTTTCAATTCTGCCTTTTTTAACCAACTGTCCACTGGATGAATTAGATATTGGCCAAAAAATCTTCCCCGCCCCCCTTCCTGTCCTGACGTCAAATGCAAGTTAACAAGGAAAGCACCGAAGTCAGGCAACTTTTCTCACTGAAGACTGCATGAAATATTCACGAAAACATAATTTATAACTCCAAAAACCCATATAAGATTGTAAAAGGTAAAAGAGTGTGAATCATTTTGAGTCTCCCATTTGGCGTCAAAAATGGGTCGCCCGGGTTCGGCAGTTCGCGCTTCCATCGCTGTCTCCAGGTAGGATAACAGTTGTTCCATTTTGAACAAAATATGCTATTCCTCGGCAAACTACACCCATAATTCTCGAGTTAAAAGATAGAGGAGGCCAAAGAAAATTAGCAATGTGGTTACTTTATTTAGTTACGAAGAAAAAGGCTATTATCATTTTTACGATAACTGCCGAAATTCTCGCGCGCTCATTGGCTAATTTCATCGTCAATAAGCGGACAGACACATGAATTTATAATTTATGCCATTCGGTAGCGATAGAGCAGCCCATTTGTTGTCGCAAAACAGAAATTAACGTGTTTTTTTTTATGCATCTGTCCTGTTATTAACAATGAATTTCGGAATCCACAGCTACTTTGACTATGCTATGACGAATTTGATGATCAATAACAGGACAGACGCATAAAAAACGGACGTCAATTTGTTAAATCGTTTCGATAGGACAGGTCAGTTTCACTGCCGCTCGTACTGCGGGCGCAGCAACCGTATGTAAGAGCGTAATAGAATACACACGAGGGACAATTTCCAGAAGATAGCCCTCAGCAAGGTAGCTGATGAAATACAGCTTTATCCTACAATATTTTTCCCACCGGTCTTCTAAGCTCCTTGAGGGCAGAAGCATCACACGTTAACATATGACATTATGTTGCATAGCGCAGAGTAAATAAAGAGTTATATTTGGAGCTTTCACCGGACCAAGTGATTCTGCATGTGGGCACTAATGATCTCAAAAGTAAAGAACCACAACAAGTTGCCGGCTCAGTGGTAGATCTCGCCAGACAAATTGAAAACTCATCCGATGCCACAGTAATTATATCTGAGCTCGTGCAAAGAAGAGACGGATTCAATGAAGCCGTGAAAACAGTTAATAAACAACTGAAGTTCTACTGCCGGCAGAATGGATGGAAATTTATCCAGCATCAAAACATCTCCGAAAAGGAACTTAACAGGGGCGGACTACATCTTAATTTTAAAGGTAATCAACAGTTTTTTAAGAACTTTCAGATGAGTTTAGGTTGAAATGATGCGCTATCCACCGATGCCGTGCCTATTCAATGTACAAAACGCAATACTGGGGAATCTCATGAGCCTACCTCAGTGTTGCCATCTCAACGAGGTTTTAAATTAGCCTCTTTAAATATCAATAAATTAATCACACACATAGATCAACTTAGAATTCTTCTAGCGGATAACGAAATAGATATTTTATCGATTAATGAAACTAAGCTCAATGAAACTATTAGCGACAATGAGGTCAACATCTCTGGCTATGATATAATTCGACGTGATAGAATTTCAAACGGTGGAGGAGGAGTGTGTTTCTATGTGAAAAGTTCAATCAATTTTACCATACGAAATGATTTAAACATGGACACTCTTGAAAATCTATGTCTGGAAATTCGAAAACCTAGATCTAAACCGTTTGTTGTTGCCACGTGGTATAGACCACCTGATTCTCCTATTAGTATTTTTTCACCTTTCGAAACTTTAATTGGGAAACTCGATTCCGAAAATATTGAATATTTTCTAATGGGAGACCTTAACTGCGACATGATTGCTACTCGATATGACAATAATACATGCAAATTAATGAATATCACTGATATTTATGGTCTACAGCAACTTATCACTGAACCAACCAGAATAACTCCGACTTCTGCAACTTTGATTGATGTAATCTATACTAATTGTCCAGATAAAGTTGTGTGTTCGGGGGTTCGTCATATCAGTATTAGCGATCATAGCATAGTTTTTGCCTATCGAAAATTATCCGTGAATGGAATGTCTGGTGGGCACAATGCTATAACCTACAGAAACTTTCAAAAATTTAATCGAATAAATTTTCGGAATGATATTGCATCTCATTGTTGGGATCACATATACAATTCAACTGATCCCAATCAAATGTGGCTCCAATGGAAATGCTCGTTTCTATCTATTGTTAACAAGCATGCTCCCTTGAGGACAATGCGTGTTCGCGCGCGTAGTTCCCCATGGATTACATCTGAGCTTAAGAAACGAATGCATGATCGGGATATTCTAAAGATTAAAGCAAGTAAATCGAATGATTCAAATGACTGGTCACTTTTTAAAAAACAACGCAATAAAGTAAATAGCGAAATCAGATTAGCCAAGCAAGCCTATTATCAAAATAGTTTTAACAAACATACGGGCGATTCTAAAAAGACCTGGCAGACTATTAATGAACTAACTTCGCGAAAATCTGGGAAAAAATCGGTGACATCTCTGAAAGTAAATGGAGTATCAATAACAAATCCAACTGTGCTGTCGAACCAATTTAATAATCACTTTGCTACTATCGGTCCAGAACTTGCTAGCAATATTGATTTCTCAAATAGTGATGGTTATCAAAAGTACCTCACTGGCACAGATAAACGGTTTCAGCTCCATCCGACCAGTACAAATAAAGTTCTCTCACTTTTGAATCGTCTAAACAAGTCAAAGGCAGCTGGCCTTGACAAGATATCTGCTAGGCTCATTCGGAAATGTGCAGATCTCATTTGTATTCCTATCCGTGATATTTTTAACCAGTCGATAAGTCAAGGCATCTTTCCGGATGACTGGAAATGCGCAAAGGTCACCCCACTTTTTAAACAAGGCGATCGGGACGACTTAAACAATTATCGTCCAATTTCGGTGATTTCAGTTATGGCCAAGGTCTTTGAAAGAATTGTCTATGATCAATTATATGCCTATCTAGAAGAGCACAATATAATCTGTAAATATCAATCAGGCTTTCGCGCTATTCACTCAACTGTCACGGCTCTCCTTGAGGCCACGGACACTTGGGCGTACAATATTGACCGCGGTAAAATCAACGCCGTTGTTTTCTTAGATCTAAAAAAGGCCTTCGACACAGTTGACCATGAGATTCTTTTATCAAAATTAAGCAATTACGGCATATACGGTAACGCGCACCAATGGTTTAAGTCGTATTTAGAGAATCGTACTCAAATGTGCTCCATCAATGGATCGCTCTCTCAAAGCTGTTTATTAAGTTGCGGTGTACCCCAGGGGACGATTTTAGGTCCATTATTATTTCTGTTATACATCAACGATCTTCCAAACTGTCTTTCAAATTGTGAGCCGAGGATGTACGCTGACGACACCCACCTTACGTACGCAAGTGATAATGTAGACAATATTCAGTTGCATCTAAATCAAGATTTAGAAAATGTTCACAATTGGCTGAGAGCAAACAAACTTACTCTAAATATGACTAAAACCGAATTTATGCTTATCGGATCTAGGCAGAGGCTAAGTACTCTCACAGAGTCCCCGACATTTGCAATTAATGATTTTGAAGTTAGCCAGGTCACTACTGCAAAATCACTTGGAGTGACCATCGATGACAGACTTGATTGGAATGGCCATATCGAGAAAGTAACAAAGAAAGTCGCTTCTGGTATTGGGGCCATAAAACGAATAAGGCACCTTGTCCCTCAGGCGACCTTACAACTAACATATCAAGCTTTAATACAGCCACACTTTGATTATTGCAACATTGTTTGGGGAAACTGTGGGATAACCTTACGGAATAAGGTTCAAAAGCTACAAAACAGAGCAGCCCGTGTTTTGACCTACTCAAGCTATGACGTAGATGCTGGTCACCTTTTCAAACTTCTAGGGTGGAAAAATCTAGCTTGCCAGCAACAATTTCAAAGAGCTACGATGGTTTACAGGTCTCTGCACGGGTTGGCTCCAAACTATCTTAGTTCTAGATTTGAAAGGCGAGAAGTCGCATATAACCTAAGGGACTCTGAAAATAAACTTAATGTTCCATTACCGCGCACAAACTATTACAAAAACAGCTTCAGCTATAGTGGCGCCATTCTCTGGAACAGTCTTCCTTGTAACTTAAGGGAAGCAGAGTCCCTTGGGCAATTTAAACGATTACTCAAAGAACTGTAAGGCACGGCATTCGTGGAAAGCAGCTTTTTTATTTAAATATTTTTATTATATTTAAATATTTTTATTATATTAGTATTAGGTATTTTTAAAGCTGACGAATTTTGTACCGTGGATAAATAAAGATTTACTTACTTACTATACCACTCGCCCTCGTTTATCACCGCAGCGTAGCCATTTCTGCAAAAATTACCATTTGTTTTTTTTTTCTTTTGTATTCAATAGGCATAGTGCTTGGTTAGTTTGAACCCACTTATGTTATCAGAAGCTTATAAGCTTCTGATGTTATTTAATTTGTTATCTCGTGAGAACTAGTATGAACTTTGCAAATTTGGTTACGTAGCTTTCAAGCTATAAAATTCGTGGACCAGCCCGTCCCAAAAACGCTCGACGCTATTCTTTGTATGTTAGATGTGCTTGTGAAGAAGCGAGATTTTCTCTAAAGCTTTCTTCACAAAACACATAATTGTGGGAACTATGATATTCACGAAAAGCACGCGCACGATTAGCGAGCTGTAGCAATTCTCATCCTCATTTTAATTCCACCCTCTCCGTTAGGAACCATGGTAACCCACCACCCTCCCCTCCCTTTCACCTGCTACCGCAACCATATACCCACTTTCCGGCCACCAAGAAAAACGGCCGGAGTAAGCAACGAGGCCAACTAACCTAGTTATTACAAACTCAACTCACTACCTCCTTTGTGATTGGCCGGCCGAAAGCGTACAGTGAATTTTCGAAATCAACGCCTGTGATATTATCTAGGGGGAGATTATTTAATAACCAAATAGATTCTATGTCGCCGTGTGTCTGTTCAGTAATAGATCACAGATGACGCCAAAATGTGGTAAGAACAAAAATGTGGCACACAAGGCGACAGTTGAGTGTCTCATTGTCTATTGCGGCGCTCTTTATATTCGAGAAAAAGCAATGGTTATTCGGTCTAGTCTAGCTCGACTGCCGCTGAGACTGCTCGAGTATTATTCTGAGTCATTTCTTTAAAAAGAACCTCGTTTTCAGTGGAGAGTGCACTATTGAGATGGTTTGGGGGTTGACTGCCTTAACGCAGTATGGCAATAAGGTGTAAACTTTAATGTTTGTTTAATTAATTAATTAATCCCAAATAATTAATTGGCCTCGTTTTGAGGGGGTGGGGTAGGTACCTTTGATTGCTACGTAAAACGTACTCCACTTACATTTCTTCATGGATAACATCACAAAACTATATATGGTTCCAATATTCTCTTGTTATCCTAGTGGTAATATTTTCATAAGGACAAAAGCGATTTACACGAAGCGCACGCGCAGATTGATGAGCGTAAGTGTTAACTATATGCTAGGTAAACAATACATTTCATACACAATATGCAGGAACGTTTAGTGCTTTTCCTTGTGGTTGAACACAGTATGTAAGACGCATGAGCTCTAGCATTGTTAGCATGGTACAAATACAATCCGTTCTCGAGTTCAGATTCATGCGTGCGATACCGCACTCTCGTCTTAACGGGCGATAGCAGTTATATTTCAGGTATAATAATACTGCTACCGTAAATACTCGCTTCTGATTGGTTGGAAGCTGATCAATTTATCCCAAATTGTATCGATAGCTGAACAATTAAATTTTAATTGTATCGGTCGCATTTGATCGGATAACTTCAAGTTTGCCGTTGACGACAAACAAAAAAAGCTTTGTATGAAGAAGCAGTAGTAAATAAAAACAAAAACAAAATCGACCAAAACTTAACTACGCAAATATTTGGAGTGAGCTACCGAGAGGAAAAATCCGAAAGGCTGCATTGAAAACCTCTCGCTCGAACATCTTGAAGAGGTTCTCGGAGATTTCTACACCGAATTAAAGTAGTTAAAGAAGAAAGACGGCAGCTGCGAGCCAGAGTCGGGATCGGCTTGTCGACTAAACACAACTTGGTACTTAGTGACTCAACACTTTGGTTTAAGAGGAAGGCAAGAAGACTACAACTCGCGCAATGAACACTTCAATCTGCAAAGAATGAAAATGGCCGCGCGTATGTGTCATGTTTGCCGAGTCAAGCCCTACGAAGATGAGAATATCTAATTCAAGGAAGGATGGTCGTTCCAAGAATGGAGGCGACTAGTAACAAAAATGTCCAGCTGGCGTTTCTGAAGAATTCATGAGCTGCGGACCAAGCAAAGCAATTAAAGTCCATGGTTTGAAAATCTTAAAAACTTACAAACTTCGTTGACGAACACTTTGAACTAGTCTTCCCATTTCAACTTCACTTATCTTTGCACAGTTATCCTCAGTTTTCCCGAATGAACTCGTCCTTGTATCTTTAGCTCCATGTCATAGTTTAAATTAAGGCTGTAAACTTTTCTTAAAACGATTTCACGCAAGTTTTGTCAATAAATAAAACGCTTTTGATACCGTCTCGACTGGTTTCGACGTGCATTTTCTTTCCTGTACATGTTGATTATTCATCAAAAAGTCGCTCATGCGTTCAGAGTTTTGACAGCTTCAAAGCCAATGAAATTGAACTTAATGTTACAAACTTGGAACTTGCTCGTCTATGTGGCTCGTTTTCGAAAGAAAAATAATATCGTATGGAGATTGTTGAGAAAATTAAAGACTAAAGTAACATATTTTATCACACCGTTGCTTCATTCTAGCATCCCTCAATAGCAAAAAGACGTCAGCCAGAAGCTTGTATTTACGGTTGCCGTATTATTAAAAGGAAATCGGTCTTCTTTCTCGAAACAATTAGGGATTAATTGTACTTGTGAACAGATCGGACTTTTTCTAATTTCCACTCGTGGCTGCGGCAGCCACTCGTGGAAATTACTAAAAAGTCCGATCTGTTCACAAGTACAATTAATCCCTAATTGTTTCTCGAACAGACCGATTTCCTATACAAATCAGTTCCCCCTTTTAGTGCAAAGAACGCTTTTGCGACAGCGCGTCTTTTGGAATCATCCCTAGCTCGGTTCAGGAAAATGCCGTGTGCCATTTTTATACTATTTCCTGTTTGCTAAGCTTTAAGCAGGGAAACGAATGGATCTCCTCAGCCGCTTGTTTGTTTTCTCCCTTATGAAAGAGAACAAGAAGTTCACAAATGCATTCACCCAAAACATTTCCGAGTTAGCGGCATTAAAATTAGTAATGTCGTAACAAAAGAAACTTCTCAAATATTGCTGTAGACACTGTGGCACTTAAAAAAACCGAAAATAAATTTAGTCAGTCTTTGAGAGGACTAAATTCACCGATGTAGGATATAACATCGGTCAAGTTAAAACGCTTCTCGGTTGTATTAATCGATATCATTGTGTGGCAACCTAATAAGAACGTGCTATTCCGAGACACAACGCGACTATTTGATAATTAAATTAGTAATTGTTTATCGATGATATGAAAATTTGCCTCTTGATTGAAACAAAATCATTCCTCTTCCAATTTTGTCATAAGTTAATAACATTACTTCATTTTTCTCCTGCATGAAAAAAGCGAGCATATCTTCTTGATATGTTTTTGAGAAAATAAGGGTATCATGTTACAAACTTTGCGAGAAAAACAAAAGTATCAAGTTACAAAAGTTGGCGTTGAAAAACTAAAAGTATCACGTTTGCTAGTTCAACGTATTAATGAATTTAGAATGAACGAAATTCAACGTAAAACACCACGGTAAAATTTAAAACCGTCTTGGCAAACAGTAATTGTAAGTTATTTTTGGGCCTTGAACTAACAAGTTACACAAAGGCAGCAGATGACTCAAAATGTACTGACAGTCCTACGTAACAATCTGCACTATCTTAGATTGTCTCACTAGTTTCTTTTTTCTTCTTTCTTCTCGTACCTGTTCAATGTTTTTTTGCACTTTGTCCTTCGCCCAGTAACTCAAAATGTCACTTTAATTCTCAAAACCATTCCGTCATTAAGGTGGTATGATACCTTAAAACTGGCCAAAAATTCGAAAACTATCCCCAATTTTTTTAGATTACTCTTCGGACATGTTCATGTCCCAGGAGAATTTTGCAAGCAATGAGTATGCAAAATTTTGGGGGGGTTAAAGAGGTGCATTATGGTATTGTGCAAGTAGTGAATCAAGAAATCACGCAGGTTTGGAAACACTCTTTTTGAGATATTTTTCCTGTTCTCGTCTCTGTTCACGCTAAAAACGAATTATGCCTCCTAAATTTCGTACGACAAAACGTCCGAAGAGGAAGTTTTCGGGGAATCAATTCACGAAACCTTCGAAAGATTCCCAAAGCGATCGTGTTCGTGGGGCCGAATACAAAGAGAGAGATGAAAGGAAGAAGAGGACAAAGGTGTTAAGAGGACAAAGAAAAAAGAAAGAAGACAAGAACCAACAAGCAGAGGGAGTAACTTATGCTGCTGGAGGATTTTAGACAGCTAACTTTGCTCAAAGGTTGAACAAAGGGTTTGAAACCCCAGTACAGCTTTTAAATGCTTTTTTCCGAAAAACCACAGGCAGCCCAAGCGCGAGATGAGAGGAAATAATTAAATATAAATGAAACGTACGCGAACGTGACTCTTGCCTTCGAGCGGTGTTGTGTTACAAACATGCGATTTGGGGTTTGTATGGGAACTTTACGGGTTTGCTTTAAATACCTGAAAAATGTAACGTTGTGTGAATAAAACTGACTTGCCTTGCTTTCCTTTCGTATGCTTTGTTGTTTCACGGTGTTTGAGGCCGTTTTGAAGCGTTTTCAGCGAGTTAGCACTGGTGGTGGTTTCCCACTAGAAAAAAACACAAGGCTGGCTGGCTCAAAATCGAACCGTCGTGCAGCGAAGGCCAAAATATTCCAAAGGAATGGACGTAACCGCCTCAAATCACGATCAGCCGAAGCTTGAATAACTCGCTTCCCATTCCATGGGTCGCTGGTTCACAAATCTCATCACAACGGCCTGAAAATCGCTCGTTTACCAGCTCAAATCTGCCTCTTTCGCTGCTGCATCATGCGTGAAGGCAACGGTGAAGATACTAGATTTGAAAATCGAAGCTTAGCGACCGCATAGGCTCAACAAAAACAACACTCGGCAGGGGTGGGAGGGTACTATTGCCTATGTGAAAATCATATAGGCAATAGTTCCCTCCCACTTTTCTAGTGGGAAACCACCACCAGTGCTAACTCGCTGAAAATGCTTCAAAACGGCCTCAAACACCGTGAAACAACAAAGCATACGAAAGGAAAGCAAGGCAAGTCAGTTTTATTCACACAACCTTACATTTTTCAGGTATTTAAAGCAAACCCGTAAAGTTCCCATACAAACCCTAAATCGCATGTTTGTAACACAACACCGCTCGAAGGCAAGAGTCACGTTCACGTACGTTTCATTTATATTTAATTATTTCCTCTCATCTCGCGCTTGGGCCGCCTGTGGAAAAACTACATTTTGATAGAACTGCAAGTAGCTCAACACCTCTAGTTCAGTATATTTTTAAGATATTGTAATGAAATTTTCAACAAAACATTCAATACTGTGTTTCTGTGCAATGAATCTAAAAAAAATTACAAAAGTACATCGTATATTCTATAACAGGCCTATTTTTACAAAGACTGGCTTCATTATTTGCTTATATTGATTGTTTTTCAGTATTTTGCATGCTTATCATTATGTCATGTACACTGCACCGTTTAGGTTCATTGCACAGATCTGTGTATGGATAATGTCTCCTGAAAATTTTAGAAGAACACTTTTTGTTATTGCAGAGTTATAGCTGCTAGCGTGAGGTGGGGGCTATAAAATCAGGGCTTAGTGGGCGTGGTCTCGTTGCCATGACATCAATTAGTGTCAACAAGAGAGCCAATCAATCTCTCTCAGTGAGTGTTATCACTGTAGTGCCTTAAAAAAATGTCCACTTAATGTATAAAATTTCCCATTTTTAAGGTAAACCTTAAAATGATGACGTCAATCGTGCGTCTCAGGTTCTCTAATGGATCATTGCCTGATTTCAAACCGTGAATGACTAGGTACGAGTGTGTAAATTATGGGATTAGCAACTATTGATCCACATAGTCCGAAAGAGCACACCAAGATTCGCAAAATCCCCAAGTTTGGTGTCAATAGACCCAATAGTAAGCAAGATACAGCCATTTGAAAATGTCAAAATTTACAAAGAAATGTATGCCATCCGGACGTCCTTGTAAATTTTGACATTTCCAAATGGCTGTATCTTGCTTACTATTGGGTCTATTGACATCGAACTTGGGGATTTTGCGAATCTCGGTGTGCTCTTTCTTACTATGTGGATCAATGGTTGCTAATCCCATAATTTACAGACTCGTACCTAGTCCTTCACGGTTAATAGGCGAGAACAGGAGCCCATCACAGGTGATGGGCTCCTGCCAGCGAGAACTAATCAAAGTGCGAGAATAACTTGGATTATTAAAAAAAAAAAATAGTAATGTCAAGGACACTCAAGGTCACGGCTAATCATGTTATGTATGACCGGCGGGTAATCATTTCAAGCTTTGTTTTGCCTGCTTGCTGTCAGTGAAGTAGCAAAACATGATTTTCATTATTTTATCGCGAGAACGCTTCTAACTAACGGGGCCATTTTGAAATTTTAGCAACCGGGCATTCGGATATTCATTGTAGAATTAAAGAGTCTTTATTGATTAAGGGTTTAAAACCTTCTTTAAACGAAAATGTGGGTAGCGAGAAACTTTTCCTTTACTAGCCTTTTATATATTTTCCAACAGTCTTTGATAGGTCTGTATATCATCATTTTTTTTACCATTGTCTTAATTAGGTTCAAGTCTTTCTCTTTAGCGCTTGAATCTTATTGTATTATATCCAACCGTCACTTCTGAAGATGTATATGCATGCTGAGGCATACGAAAATTTTTTTTTGACAACATGTGTTGTTTTTGTCACGTTTGTAACCGCAGTTTGTGTATTATTTGTGTTTAACGGTTATCAGCCTCAACTCAGCCTCAACAGGCCCATAACTTCTACCTCGACCTTGGTTATTCTGGATATCATGAAAGCCTCATCCAATAATTGTTTACAAATACCATCCACAATGCGTCCACACTCACGCTTGAGGACAGGGGGTTAATTTTGGACTGTTGCGCTAATTATGGCAAAAAGTAGCGAAACATCCCTCCTCTAAAAACAGCAACCCACAATAACTATAGCTTCTTTTCTTGTTCAGCGAATTCAGGTTTATTCAAGACAGCAATTTATTTGGAGGAAAACTCTAACCAATATTATGCTGGTGAAAAGTGTTTTATTGACACGCCTTCAGTAACCTTTTTTCGCTGTAAAATACAAACTGCAGAATTGTGAAAGTAAACCCCTTATCTTGTAGGCCTTAACACCCTCTCTCATGTAAATGTTGATCAAACGGTGCACGAGGAGAGTTTATGCAAAGCTCATACTCAGGTATATGGACTTTTTTTTTTCATTACTTTTAACCTAACGTTGCAATACATTCAAACAAAAAAGTCACACTTGCATAGAATAACAAATACTTTCAAGTATAAACCAGAAACCAGAAAATAGCACACATTTTTACTAGCCTCGTCTTCTTAGTCCGTAATGTAAGTAAAGGATCCACCGGGCGTTTTTCTCCTTCGATCTATAGTCCGCTTGCATGCATCGCGCTTAATTGGGCGCGCCATTAATGATATACATCAGTTTTGATTGCACTTTATGCTACATGAATAACGCTTCTTTAAACTGTGGCAATCCTTTTGCGCTGACTTGGCAGGTGTCTTGTGGGAAGTTGTCCAACCTCCGACAGGAGAATTTTACACACCTGTAGATTCATTAAAAAGGAATAAATTAAACAATCAAACATAAATTAGACCTTTACCCTCTTGAATTGGTCTGATAAGCTACCAGAGAATATATGACACCAAACTGTAGCGTAAAGTTTTACCTTTTAGCATTTGCCTTTTCAGCAATAAACCAGCAAGTAACCCCAGCAAATGATAACTTGTCGTTTTCTGGATCGTGTCCCCAACAGAAGAACCTTGTGAGAAGAAATAAAATGTTTATTGTTTAAAACTTGAACTGACAAAGTAAGATGAGTTCGTAAAGCCTGGTTCACACTTGTGGGATAAGCACAGGCATAAGCACGAGAATAAGCACAAAGATGTTCACACCATTCTCGTCCCCAGAGCCTACAATCCTTCTGGCCTGTGGTTGGGATCGAGAGCTCTGGCTGGACCCGATTTTCTGAGCATGCGCAGAGTATTCGTTTCGCATTGTCAACCAATCAGATTTGTTGCCGGATTTGACGGAAAGTCCGTGATTCACGGACTTCCGGTGTTGGACCAAACCAGAGCTCTCGATCCCAACCACAGGCTAGAAGGATCGTAGGCTCTGGAGACGAGAATGTGTTCATACTAGCGACATACGCATGCGCAATGTGAGTCATGTCGGAAACATTCTCGTTCCCACTCAGTTTTAAAATATGAAGAAAAACAAACAGAGGCTCTGGGCACGAGAATACGTCGGATTGGAGAAACAAGGTGGCAGAGAAAAAGCGCTGTTTGCTGCGTTGATGATGGTGATAGTTCTTCGCCGCAGACGGCGTCGAGGGATAAACAACCCCTTGACAAAGTGAAGGATATTCTAAGGCTTAAAGATCATTCGTTGGGAAAACAAACTCAGTTCGATTCGTGCTTTCGCTTACCTGATTTCAAACTTAGCTCTGGTACGATCCCGCTCCACGCTAACTCCTTTTTATGGGCGTTTTTGAAATCAACCAAAGATCTATCGTGCAGAATTGGATAGCTCCGGACAAGCTCTGCTAATCTTTCATTCGCCATGTTTTGGCCGAGAGGAGATTTGGAACAGTGTCATTCTGATTGGCTGAATTCTTGTGCTTATGCGGCTTATGCTTATTCCACACCAATTCCCACTAGTGCAATCAGCGTAATAAGCATAAGTACAAGAACAAGAAAAAAAGAAAGTGTTTCTTTTTCTTGTGTTATGCTTGTGCTCATCTTACAAGTGTGAACCAGGCCTTAATTGTCTATTTCCGTAACACCGCAAAACGAAACATGACTTCGTTAGTGTGGTTAAGAAGTATGACTTAACAAGAAAAAAAAAACATTTTTTGCGCTTCTTACCAATTGTGAACTCAATCCAAACGCTCTTCGGTTTCTTGAAAATCTTAGACGCTTGATTGGCATCCTTACGTCTTGCCTTCAAGATAAAAGTACAGATGAGGACTTTGCTGGCTGGTACCAAAGAGTATTGCTATTAATATTATTTTCAAGCAGGTCATTTTAATCGTCACCTGCTCAAATAGAGCCACGACTTCCGTGCTGGCACTGTCACTCCCGTGTGATACTGTTATTCCACAGAAGAACTGCTTCTTGGTTTTGTCAACGTGACTTATTACGAAATCACGACGAGGAAAATTAGAGTTTCCAGGCGTGTTCCATACAACCTTTGATTTTATCGTCTATAAAGGCAAGAACAGAATAATCTGAATTAATAGACATTATCTTACTAGATTTGTTCGCTGTAACATAAGCATCTGGTTGTCATCATGGATAAAAGTGCTTTTTTCAGCCGACCAGGAATTGGAGGATTCCTTTATAGCTGCTATGTGTAATATTTGAGTAAAACCTAAAAGAAACTGGAAAGAGACTTGTGTATTATTAAATGTAGCAGAATGTGGGAGGAGTTATCGTGTAATTGTTAATGCAGTCCACATTGGATCGATCGGCGAGTCTCGGTACTCAATAGCCAGTCTTGTGTCCATCTCTAGTTCCAATCTGAGCCAAGACACCACACTCCCACGTTGCACCCGCACACCAGACACTAGTGAATTAGTTGGTCAACATATACTCGCAATGGCCTAGACAGCTAAGTGTTTTCTGGTTTCTTTTTCAGTAGAATGATTTCTTTAGAACACGTCTGTAATGGCCGCGAACTATATGAAGCGGTGATAGCACTTCTTGTACTTTATTGCTGAATAAACATGGCGGGAAATTCGCACACACGGTCGCACGCACGACGGTTCACATGATGCT
>JAHPZR010025825.1:0-10027 GCA_019787425.1 Platygyra sinensis
CGACTTTTTCTAAAATGTGGATAAACTCTTTGCATGAGAAAAGTTGTACATTTCAAAGAAGCTCTTTATCTGGTAAACGCAAAACGATCCCTGCATTGATTCTTTTCCATCACTCTGTTTTACACTTTCACCCAGTCACACGCGGTTTCAGAATGACGTTCATTAACTTATTCAACGAATGGGATTCTGGGATGTCAGCTCTGACAAGATACTTTGTTATGCCTTCCATGACAAATACGTTTTCCGATTGGAGCAGAACGTGTCGTGTGTCGTGGGTTAAAACAGACTAAATAGGCCCTTTGCACGACCCGGTCTCATGGTACAAAATTAAATATACTGGTGAGCAAGTTGCGCAGTGGGACTTCCAAAACAAAGGCAGGTGCATTGTTTTCAAAGTCCCAATGTGCAATTTGCTCACCAGTATATGTAATTTTGTACCATGTGACCGGGTCGTGCAACGGGCCTACTCCTAGAGCGAACTAAACTCACTACCTCCCTAGAAAAACAATATCTTGAACCCAGGTCGTGCTCCTTGAAACCGCAGCAAATTTGTGAGCCAGCCGGTATCTGCGAACGAAATTTTCTTTATTTTTGAGTTGGGAGGTTTAACAAAACACTTAATGACTAATCCCGCGGGAAACTGTGAGTATTTTTTTCCCTTGACCTGGGTGAAGATCTAGAGGATCTTGAGGATCTCGGTATTGCTCCAGTGATTTGGTTAGACGTTGTTCACAAACTGATGTTTGCTAAAATTCCTTAAAACTCTATAAACACCGTGAGAACTAAAATAAAAGAGACAAATAAATTACAAAATAACATTGCAAAAATATCAGAATATAAAAATATTTCACACGCTTCGAAAGTTACAAAACTGAAAAGAAAAAAAACTTAACATCGATCTACAGATAACGGTAAAACGATGTCGTATACAACTTAAGTTTATATGAAGCCTTAAATCTTAAATTTATAATTATAAGCGATGAAATTGAACTTAAGTGAGTAAAGATACAAACTGCCCAAAATAACAAACTAAAATAGTGTCAAAGATAATTACCTTGGTGCTGCCTTGATCAGCAGAACAATGATAAACTTGGAGAAACTTCTTATCGTGGGGTGAAGTAACAGATCTTGCGTCAATTTATCTTGCTAACGATAAAACTGATCTTTTATAACGGTAGTTGGGTGTCGCGGCGCTTACGCGTGAGTTTTCCGCGCGACACCACAGAACTTACTAGAAAGATCTAGAGACTAAGATACCGTACACGCAAAACTAATACGCATGAAAAAGCCCTAAATAACTGAAAACACGATTAAAGAAACTTCCACCACGTAGAAATAGTATTCTTAAGGATACAAAGTCTAGTAACTAAGCGTTAACCAGCTTATATAAGAAACCTGTTGCACACATTTGTTGCGTGCACAACTTAAGGAGGCTCGAAAGGGCTTTTAGCTACACGCGCGCACGCAATCTACACACGCCATCACTAAGAAAAACGCGTCAGCACAGCGGAAGTTAAATCTTGCGTAAAATCGCCGCGCGAACCGGAAATAAAACCTGCAGAAAATATATTTGTTTCTAGCTGGAAATTTTGCTCGGTGACCTATCTTGCTTTTTTGCATGCACGCACCATTCACGATGGCAGTTCAAATATATACGTTTCGGGGAAAACTATCCAGTAGAATTTCCTGTAAGCCATAAATCGCATTTTCTTTAAATATATTTAATTCTACTAGATAAATTTTTTCCATACTGTCTGGAAAGTTCAAGAATTTTGGGAATTTTGCAACAAAGAAATAAAAATGATAGGTCACCGAATTCGTTTTTCAGATAATTCCAAACACTGAAATTTAGTAGACGTTTTTGTGGACCTTGTGCGTTGCCATGGTAACTGATATGACGTCACAAGTACCCTCAAAGTATAGCCCAGCAATAGAGCTGCAAGGAGACATATAGTTTGCCCACACCATTAAACATTCTTCTTTGTAATCTTCCATCGTTTCACAAACACTGCAGCAACAAAAAAAACCCTTTTGAGCCTCCTTAAGGACGTTCACGCCCAAAAACTTCCCACGTACAGATTTTTTAAAAACTTTGGCTACAGGTAGAATATGATAAGATTAGATTAAAAACGTAAAAAAATCGGGGGTCACCGAGCTGGTTCTAAAGATAACGCGTAGCTCAGACCATAGCAATCCTAAGATTTCCAGTCATTCGAAGCGAATTTTTACACACAAAGTTAACTCTGCAGTGGAAAAACATGCCAGACAAAAGTTATGCCATTTCTGCCGCTATGTTGCGATAGCGAAGCTGTTTTGTCAAAAAATTCACCCAAACTGGAGTGTTCATATTGGAAAATTTTCATCCCCAATACCGAAATCTCGATCACAAAGTCCGAGATCTCGGTAACCGGGGCAGCCCGGCTTCTCATTTGAAGAAACCGACTGTCTTTTTTTTTTTCGAAGAAAAGAGCGGTGAGGCGAGATGTCAGAAATCGAACCAGTTCAAATGACCGGGCTGATATGAAGAGGCCCTCTTCTTCGAACACCTGTGAGAGTGTGAGTGGCAAAAGCCCTGAAGGTGCAATCACGGCTCGCTTGGAATAATTTATTTGCTAATTTTTCAACACTGTCTTAGGAAGTACATACCATTCCGTGAATCAATTAACGACGACTTGACACGCAGAAAAATGATCATGATATAGCATTTAACCCGACATGCATTACAGGCTGAATCTAGTAACATAATTAAAAGGTCGTGATACTGACCGCATAGCTATTTCTGAGAGGTTTACGCATGTATAAAGGGAAGTTTATACAATAGATGGTTTCATAGGAAAAGAACCATTCATTTCAGCTTCAAAAGATGATTTGTTACAGTTCATGAATACAGTGATAAAGTATACCCTATGACCTTGTGACCTTTGTAGAGTTTCAGTGATGAACTTAAATTTGTCTTATGATTAGTCGGGCGACCGACTATAGGTTTACCGTCGTATTTCGTTTCAAACAGGAGGGAGGGGTCAACTTTGTTTGTGCGGCAATGCGATTGCGCGGCCGATGATCTTTACCATTATGACGTCACAAGTGAACCGGTCCGAGAGGTTTCAATGGCCGCCAAAATATGACACCAGAAAAAGTTTTTCATCCGATGATTGTTCAGAGAATTTGAAAGGAAGCGATCAACAGACTGCAGGAATAAAATGACCTATTAATATTGTGATCAAAAATACTTTGGTTTTCAAAAAGTAGATGTCGGAAGGCGCAAAAACGAGCACAATTTCGAGAGCGCTCAATTGAAACCGCGATTGAAAAGTTAAGCTTTGTGCCCTTATCTTGGCCGATATCTGGAGAACAAAACAATGAACTACACGAACACAAGAATATGACCTTGATATGGTTTAAAACGTTTGATTGGTGATGAAAACGACGCATTAAACATATGCATAAAAATGATCAGCGGGTTTAAACCCATTATTTTGTGAACGATAGCGCGGGCCTATGGAGTACCTGCTGATCAAATTACACTCGAAAACCTCGGAATATTTGGCGGGAACTGCTCCCCTACAAAGACATTTGAACTATCAAGTCATATGCTGGGTTTGAGAGTAAATAATGTACCAAGAAGTTATTTTTCGTCGCTAAATTATCGGCAAAACCGTCGAAGATAACAACATTTGCTTCTTCGAGACGAGCCAGCTGACGCAAGCTACCGAGCAGACGTTGTGTGCATATTTAAGCTGCTAAACTGATATAACATCGCTGTACAGGAGACCAAGATGAATCAGTTAATATTCGGAATATCATGAATGAGACCTGTTGGCAGAAATGTGCTTCATTTCATTTCAAAATGTTCGTTTCATAGGAGATCGCAACAGGATCTGATTCCTCGGGCGTCCGCATACAGCGCAAGGAAAGTATCCTAAACTGGTGCTTTGGGTTTATAATTTTTTATCATTTCTTACAGTGAGTTCACTTAAAATAAACCTGTATAGACTGTTAAAGAAAACTGTGCAGGATGTGATATGAACTAAAAAAATACAGAATTTGGTTCCAAGCAGCTAGCAAATTAATTCAAGAGGAAAGAAAATATGAACAGGGACACTTCCTAATACCTATGCTAAGTCATTGGCTGGAGTTTTCTAAGGGTATCTGTCTTGAGAAACTGTAATAGCTTTACTGCATCAAGTTTGAAATGATAATCAATTATTTTATTATACTTTATGCTTTTAATTTTCATCATAAATCCTATGTAAATAAAGATAGCTTCAACAATTATTTTGCATTAAGTTTAAACTTACAAACAAATAAACAAACACTTTATTTATTTAGCGAGGGTGAAATACATTATCACCGGTTACCTGGTAGTTTACAAAATGGCCCCCGAAACCTACAAAGAAATATACTAGGGAAGAGTATCACAGAGGCTGCACTTGTAAAAATAAACCCCAAGCATGATTTCTCCCCAGCTCCTTCCATCCTGGGCTCCCATTTACTTTTTCCATTGATGAGTTTATTATTGGCTTCAAGAGAATGTATCATGCAAGTGACAAGCAAACATATTTGGCAAATACCCCAAAAAACCACACAAGATAGGTTTTTGAATGTTTAATTGACAGTATAATGACTATAAATAGATGGTTTTCCATGATAATTGTATTGCCAGAAAGGGGACCTGCCTGAATGGTCTTTCAAAGGTAGTGGAAGATGCTGTTTACCTAAGGTTTAAAAAGATCAAATAAGTCTCTCATTAATGTTATTTACCAACTGGAGTAAATGCTTATATGACCTGTCCCTTCCCTCATTTGTTTTATACTGTTTATAGCACTCCTAACTATATTCAACAGAAAATGTAAACTAAAAGATAAATTTCCTGAGGTCTAGCACCAGGAATTCAATGTGTATTAACCATTAAAAAATGTAATTCTCTCAATAAAATGATCCAACGCCATCCACTGTTTAAGTTATGTCCAAGCAGATACAATATAATATGAAAAACGCTTTAGTGATCCTGCTGTAGCAACTTCATTTCAGCTAAACACTTGATAAAGTTGCCTCAGAGGAGTCTGATAGGATTTTCTCTAATACCCATGACCAGATAAATGGGGCCTTGTGTGTTAACACTTGATAAAGTTGCCTCAGAGGGGTCTTATAGGATTTTCTCTAATACCTATGACCAGATAAATGGGGCCTTGTACTATCTCCTCCACATACGGGAAACTGAATAGGCCTTATCACGGTTTTCGACACCATCTTGACGGGTAGGCAAAGCGGTCAGATTACAGTGTTTGTTTGGGAATCTGAGCACAAATAACTTTTTCCAAAATAGAATTTTGCACAAGTTATGAATTGTAATGTTAAAATACTAGGTAGAAGATTTTATTATCCAACTGCACTTCGTAGAGTACAAATAACGCTCACGACGAGTATAAATATCACGCGGTATTTGTACTCCAGAGGACCGGTTAGACAGGTTTCCTGCCGTTGACCAATCAGTTAGCTGGATTTCCCGCGCCAATTCTGTTCCGCTTCGCCTACTTCTATCATGCATTCCCTGTAAATAAATATCCACGAAATTCGCTCGCAAGAACATACCAATTTGGCGTGTTGGATAATAAATCTCTTATTAGACGTTTTGTTGTGTAGTATCGCTGAGAATTTTTACTCATTGTTTGTATTTTGACTCGCCCTACGGGCTCACCAAAATACGGCACAACTCGTAAAAGTACTCAGTGATACTACACAACAAAACGTCTAATACTGAAGATATATGTATTCACCAACAATTTTGGAGGATATAGCATAACTAGAAGATGCTCAGTTATTAATTTAACTTTCCATACATTTGTTTGTAAAATTTGGCTGGTTAGATGGATGTCTAGATGCAGTTTGTGGGAAAAAAAACAGACAAAAGTATAAAAAATTAACTGAGTCTTCTAGCCAAGAATATCATATTCCCATTTTCATTGCAGCACTCAGCCCTCTATTAAAATAAAGTCTACAGTCTGCCTCCTATGTCTACATTTTGCATTTTGACCACCGTTTTGCAGTAAGCAGGCTTGAGTTTTCAATAATTAATAAACTATTAAATTTTTAATAATAATTAATTGTGAAAGTTCTCATTTCCATCTTTTTGGATAATATTTCTGTGTGCTACTTCTGTTGCAGAATATGTGAAAAGGTTTTAATTTTGTGAAAGAACACTCCGAGCACGATCGCGAGGTCCAAATATTTCATACTCAAATGGACTGATCATTTTTACGGCTGATTCTTCAAAATCATCTTCGATTACAATGATTTCTTGTACATATAAGCTATTTTGTGACACGGTCAGACGTTTCTTTGGGTCATCGATCTCGTAAAAAAGGCAATTTTACAAGACGAATAGTCAAAATTTTGCACTAAATATTTCCACCAGAGAGCGATGACTGTAATACTTTAAATACACTTTATGCAAGATTTTTCGGTTATAATTAAAATCTACTTACCCCTCAAGAAAGAACAATGACAATTTCTTCATGGGATCCTAATACAATACCATCTGAAGCTGGAATGATTGGAGAAATCCGCCTCAAAACGTTGTTCCAGCGAGAGGTGACGGCGCCATTTTCGAAAATTTTGTGCATTTGCGCGCTTCTCTCGCCGTGACGTCATAATGGCAATGATCATCGGGTCAGCCAAATCTGACGTGTTGACCTCTCCCTCCTGGTGTCAAAGCTCAGTCACTTGCAATGGGCAATACCGCAGACATGTAATAAAGGCTCAACCTTCTTTCCACGATGTCAAAGTTGATGCGGAAAGGAAAAGAGAAGTCGAATACGTTAACAAATAGTGCCATCTTTTCTGCGTTCAAATATTATTTTTACGATAACTGCAGAAATTCACGCGCGCTCATTGGCTAATTTCTATTGTCAATATGCGGACAGACACAAGAATTTAAAATTCATGCGACGCGTCAGCGAGCGAGAGCCGGCAATTCGACAATTGATGTCAGTTTTTAATGCATCTGTCCTGTTATTGATAATGAATTTCGTCAAAACACAGTCAAAGTAGTCTGCGGATTCACTCGCCTATCGCCTCGTGGATCCACAGCTACTTTGACAATGTGATGACGAAATTGATAATCAATAGCAGGACAGACGAATAAAAAACTGACGTCAATTTGTTAAACAGACCTACACACCGTTCGCGGTAGATCCACTCTAAAAGATGGCGTAGTCGATAAGCATATATTTCTAAACTAATTAATGACGTTCCGCGAACTCAAAATATCAAATGAATGATTTAGCGAAGGTCCCAGAAATCAAATGAGTTACCGATGAGCAGAAAATGTGGACAGAGTTTACTTCAGACGACAGATGAACATTTATAGAAGTTTTAAGTATTGATAAAGACAGGGTGCATCGTGATCGAACTCGAGAAAACATCAACAAAGATGCCATGTACTTGTTTGACTGCAGGAGTGGCTTCCATCAGAGTGAATTGTCAAATTTATGTGACCTCTGTCATGATTAATACATTTACTGTATTACGTTTTTGCTAGAACAGAGTACATAACCAGCTGCTATTTATTTTTATTTGCGACATTTGTATATGTTGGTCGCCCATATACGTGCATATTATATTCGCATGTTGTAGTGACAGATTAATGTGATATATTCTTTAATTTCCGTGGTATTCGTGTGAAGCAGACATTTTTTTTAAAGAAAAAAAAAGAAAAGAATGTCCGGATTGTCGGAAACTTTTAGAAATTTCCAGAATTTTTGCATCGTTGAATAAAAAGCTTCCATAGAAGTTTGCCCTGAAAAATCCGGAGCCATGTTATGATATTGATATTTCAAACGTGGTCTATTGTTTCCTCTGGAGTAACCAATCCGTATTTTTTATACACATAAGTGTTGACAGTATTTTGTAACATCAACGTTCAACAAGGTGGATTATGCAATGTTTTCATAGAAGTACTTAGTAAAGAGGGCAGTTTCTTTCATACTAACGTCGGGAAAAAATTGAAAACCGCGAAACTTTTTTTACCAAGTGGATCTCGCGGATTAGTGTTATAACAAATAAATAAGCCTAAGCCGTGTATTTCA
Organism: Platygyra sinensis; assembly: GCA_019787425.1. NCBI lineage: Eukaryota > Metazoa > Cnidaria > Anthozoa > Scleractinia > Merulinidae > Platygyra > Platygyra sinensis. The sequence continues at coordinate 8,088 of JAHPZR010025825.1, forward strand.
CTGTGATAAAACACGGTCGTCATTTGAGAACACGAGAGAAATGTAGAAAACACGAGCCGCAGGCGAGTGTTTTCTACATTTCTCAAGTGCTCGAAAACAATAAAACCACGAGGCCGCAGGCCGAGTGGTTTCAAATGTTTCTCGCGTTTGAAAACCTGATGAAACCCTCGCACTCGTTTTTGAAATATTACGTAATACACGGCTGAGGCTTCTCTATTTGCTTTAAAGTATAGATTTTACACGCACAAAACAATAAAACACGCTTTTTCTATGTTTTAAACTCTGATAAAACATGGGTTTTTAACCAATCAGAGCGCGCGTGAGGTCCTATCTATATTTTAATCAATAGCAATCTATGTTGTAGAAGTGCTTCGGAGAAAATATACTGTAAACATAAAATATGAATCTGAATAAATGTTTACTACGTTTTTTTGAATGTCAAGTTCATTTTTAACCCGTGTATTGCGTAAACAAGGTACGGATTGTATATTGATGGAACAGATCATGCAAAACAGGAGGTTGAACTTCCCATCGTAATTATGTTTTTTTCGCGGTTGCATATATCGTTTGAGATCTCTGGGACAACTTATTAGGTAACTGAGCTGGAAGTACAAATAACACAAATGAAATGCTTGTTAAAAACTGTTGATCGAGGAAAGTGTTAATGGCAGCTTGTAAGAGTTGTAATAACTCGGATTAATTATGTGTTAAAATTTCCGGTGCATTTGTGGGTCGTGGAAAGTGTTTATCTAAATCGGTCGGGCCTACGTCACACAACGGTGACGAAGAACTGTTAGGCAACTCACGGTGTTGCGTCTACTGGAGAGCACGGAGTTTTTCTAGGAAAATTTCTAAAAATTGAAAACAATTGGAATTTATTTATCGCAATTTCCAACCGCAATGGAGCAGTTGAAGCTTTCGTATTTCATTTTAAGGTGCCCTCTGTGAGAGAAATTAAGGGGAGACTTAAACCTAAATTTAAGTGAAATTTTAGGAAGTTTAAAAAAAGATTAGAAGACAAAAAAATTTGGAACACCCCTAGACAGTTCAACGCCCCACAAGGACATTCCATGTTGGTGGAAAATTGTCTGGTGTACGTGTACCAATTTTTAACCTCAAATTCTAATTTTAAAACGACGTCATATCTTAAAAATTTCATATTTCCATCAATTTTACTAATCTTTGTAGAAAAACTAATTATCCCCAGTTATAATCCAAAAATCATTTTGCTTGCGAGCGATTGGTGTAAATATTTCACGTACCGAAAACTCCCCAGCTAAAACTGGGGAATATCCGAGAACACACCCAAAAATCACCAAAAAATTTACAAAACAGCTCAAAACATAGAGCTATGTGCCATGAGCGTAGAGATGTTCAACTGCTTAAAACGTCAACGAGATATTAAAGTCAAAAGCCGTTCAAAATACGACCTTTATGATGAGTCCCCCTTAAATCTATACCGCCATTGCATGCTTCTTGACTGTGAAAACAAAAACGGGGAAAATGAGAAATTGAAACCTGTTTTAGTGCATCGTAATTTACAGCAGTTTTCAGCCCAAAAAGTAGCTGGCGATATATTCTGACTGAAATCAAAACTGAAGGATGATTCCTTTTTTTTATTATATATCTTTTTTGAAGAAAAATGAAATGTAGGAGAAAGCTGCGTTTCATTGGCCACTTTGTTGAGCGGGCACTATTTCCTTACCGGAAAAACCCGCTGGTCAATAACACGGAGAAAAGAGAAAAAATATTGAACAGCAGCCTCAGCTCTGGTTCTCAGGAGCTAATCATAGTGCTTGTAGTGTTGGGTTTACGCAAACCTGTTATAGATAACCAAAATAGCCGTTTAGTCGGCGATCCTTGGACTCCTGAGTCCTCGAAATAATTAACGGAAATGGAGCGGTGAAAGAAAAGAGATTTGTACAGGCCAGCAAATTCTC